>UZAE01012167.1:13761-55932 GCA_900617975.1 Rodentolepis nana
ACCTCAATGTATCTAAAGCCTTCGACAAAAATTCTCTTTAATGTTCCCTCCTCGAAAACTAGTGCTAATAAGGTTACTTTTCACAACTGCTTTCACTCATTTTGTCGTATTAAATAGTATTAACAATTAGAAAGTTGCCGTCTGCCTATAGCCTAGAATTGAAGTAAGATACCTGGAGACCAATAGCCTCTACAATTCTAAAATTTATGACATTTACGCAATGAGTTGAGAAGATACTCATCTTTCAATAATTTTACTGAATGAAAAAAATTCATGAACAATGAGCAAAAATAAGTAACTGGATTAATAATGCGCGCATAATTACATCCAATACACAAGAATTGTGGGTAGAAAGAGTGGACAAGAATGTGAATGGCAACTGGCTTGCCGAATGAATTTAACAATAGAGAGATCTCCATAAGACAAGCGACATTGAAAGATTTGACACAAATCTTAGAACGATGAATGATATATATATGATAATGCTGCTTTATTGCCTGAGCTTGCTCCAATTGGGTATTTTCCTTTTTGGAAACAGAAATGCGAACTGGTTTTGATAGGTGGAATGAGGAAAATCACATTTAAATTTCTCTGAATTGTCTTCAGGGTTAAGCTTCATTCAAAAAGAATGCTGACAAATGTCTTAGTTCATAATTTTATCACCGGATATATTTTTATAAAGATGATATAAATAAATTACAGCGATGGTAACTGAAGAATGCTCATGAATGTTACTTAGGTGGATTTGCTGCAATTGAATCACAAGTGTAAATATTTAATATTTCTATACTTTTCATTTTTATCTCACATTTTATTTGTCATTAATATGACCTATTTTGTTTTACTGGCTGTTTTTATTGAAGTGTAATCGACTTATCCTGCATAACCATTTCCATAGCCTTGAAATGAAAAACTACGAATAGGACGATTAAGGGCATCCCATGAAGGCTAGAATATTCTTGCAAGTGCTCCCGTGAGTGCAGAAACTGTTCAACCGATCAGAAATCGAGTTTATGCAACATAACAAAAAATGGAATGTATTATGTGACTATGCATGCTGATAGCTTGTCCAAACTATGCAATGGACGTTTGTCAATTAATACGCTCTGCCTTCTTACTAATTTGAAAGCAGCACATTTATACCCGAGGACTCTGCTGGAGGCCTTTTGCATATATCTGCAGCTAGTTAGATTTCTAAGATGTTTACTAAGGTCTTTTCTATTTTTTATTTATCTACTATCTGCCACAAGCCTTACGTATCACTTAACACAGTTCACCTTCCAATCAATTTATCTTACTAGAAATGATAAATGAATGATATTAGTAACATTGAGTTTGATCAAAAAATTGCACATTTAAAGATATTGATAGAAGGATGTAGTACAAAATACATAATTGTTTTTAATCCCTTAAAAGCGATACTTTTTGAAATTTAATTAAATGAAATTGATACTGCGGTGGGTAAACTTGTTTTGCGCTTAAGGGAAATTGAAAGGGATATGAGTAACACTTTTCCATTCCAATTTAAAGGTGAAAGTGTAATCACTCATGTGATATGTATGTGTGATTTGGGTTTATATTGAAACAAATTAAGAAGCGATTTATGGACCAAAATGATGTGCTAAAGATAACCAATTGCTCATCAACATTCTACTTAATTATTATTCAATTTCTTTATTGTTATTTTTTATCGTTGGTCTGCTTAAAGTTAGCGTGGGGCAAGTATGCAAAGTTTTTGAACTTACCAAAGTCAAGGCCACTTAGGTCTTCAAGTATATTGCCTTTAATTCCAAATGTTCCAGTGCTCCACTT
The DNA here is from genome assembly GCA_900617975.1 of Rodentolepis nana. Classification (NCBI taxonomy): domain Eukaryota; kingdom Metazoa; phylum Platyhelminthes; class Cestoda; order Cyclophyllidea; family Hymenolepididae; genus Rodentolepis; species Rodentolepis nana. Next base: position 15,574 of record UZAE01012167.1, read on the forward strand.
TTCGTTTGCATTCGAACCGGAATCTGTTTGTACGTAAATAAAAGACGAAATTAGCGTAAGTGCTGTGAAGTAGACTGTTTGTGTGCTCTTTTATGCTAATTAGTCTGTAGTGTCAGAGGTGAGCCTTGCTTCTGGGAAGTTCATTCAATTATTAGTAAAAGAATAAGAAGAGAATTTTTTTATAAAGTTTAAACCGTAAACTGTAGTTGCCAAAAGGACAACGATCATATGTGACCTGAGTGCTCCACAAAACCAAAAATGCAACAATATTCCCTTATTCTGGAAACATGGACACAGATGTATCAGCAGTGTTGTCTAAATTTGGATGATCCAAACGAGAAATGCCAGATTACTGAACATTAATGTAATTATTAAATGTACTACTATGATAATTGATATTAAATTGAATGTTACTTCTGGGTTGAGTGACTTTTGAGATGAAAGCGACTGTAAACTCCTCACAGTCATATTACTTCCACCCAAAGTTAGAACTGTTTGTTCGAAGAAATTGAAATGAACAAATGGTAACGTGCTCAATTCGATAGGCCAACAATTTTATGGTAAAAAAACTTATTTTAATTGTATTTGTGTCTTTAGTTCTCAGACCCCTGGTCTCCACTCCCATCTATGCAGCATTTGCCCACTGATATTCTCATATGAAGATAAAAAAATATATGTGAAACATTTTGCACCTTAAGCATATTCAATCGATTTACTGTTTCATAATCAATTCGTAAGAATTAAGAATTATGTTTCATCAAATCAGGTACATTTGATTTGAAAGTAGAAGGCCATAGCGCAAATCAGTCTTGCCATTGTCACACTGCCAAAGGAATTACTTGACCTTTACACGTTTACGACTGAAGAAAGACTACATACATTCCAATTTATATCAGTCAAGTAATCTATTATGCATATGGTTTACATAATATCAAGCTGCATAAATTTACCATAGTATGACACCGTTCATCACACTCTTAGTTGGTAGTTAAGGCTCCACAAAGTTACGTAAAACATTATTTTTCGGGAAAAATATTTAAAGCGTACAACTTTTTAACAAGTACTAGTTATACCATCAAAGAGATTTTTAAATCGAAGAAGTAAATAAGCAAACAGTGGAAGGGCATGCAAAGGATCGTACACATATATATGATAAGAAGTAAGGAAGTCGATGTTCAACGGACATTCCATTAAAATAATGTGCGTTTTATGGTTTTTATATCATTTCCCTCAACTAGCAAGTTTTTTTATCGGTAGCAGCAGTGAAATCATTGCCATGAATACTGCGCTAACTGATGGCGCATGAAAGTACATGCATTTCACCATAATTACTGACACCGAATGATAACTTTTTCTAGTACCACCTTTTAGTATATGTTTCCAACTCGAATCAAGGCTGACTGAAATATGAAGAGCTGAGCCTACTTCTTAGGTGTTTGACTTAAAGCGAGAAAAGGAAAGTGGCCATTCATCACATCTCCTCCCCATTTAAAGTCAATTTTGGTTATAAACGTATTGATATTAAAATAATATTCACGATTGCACTAATTCAAACTCTTTTAACTAGGGCGAAATCCCTCTTTCTCATCACATGCACAATTTATGCCTTGAGATTACATTTTTCTTAAAGGAAGTTAACAAATCAACAAATTTTACGTAACGATAGGAACATTGTGTCACATAGCGAAATGATTGCTTACGCACTTTGAACTTCGAATGACGTGGTATCCAAACCGTTCCAAGGTCATCTCACGATTTATTGCACTCAATTAAAAAATCAAAGTCAAGACCAACTAAGAGAAAGGGAATTTTGCAGCCTTTCCTTTTATTAGTCTCTGTGTTGAATGCAATTATTTGGAGTGGTTGATTTCGCAAAAAGCAATGATTTCCTCACATCTGGTTTGATCGGTATCCTAGCTAAAGAAGAACTCCTATGATAATAATTGATGTAACACCTAGCAAACAGAAACAAGTGCTGCCAAGTATCAAATTCGCACGAAAAAAAATGAATTTCACATTATTGCATAGTACTTGATGACAGAAAATCGATTGCTGTCATAAGTTTTATAGCATCTTGATTATTTGATACTGGCAAAAGAAAAGTTGCCTAATGGTAGAAATGAAATCTTTTGTTCCATCCACACTCTCTTTTGTCAACCCCCGGTTTTTAACTTCCCACAATTAAAAGTAATAATCCATTTATACATTTGTGGGTAATAATAATAAATTTAAATGAAAATTTAAATTTTTCACTCCAATTCATTTGATCCGATTATTTTAAAGAAATAACTTTCCGCTAGCTACTTCAAGTTTACGAAATTGAAACATAAAAGAAGCGTTCAAGAGGTTTTAAGTGTATTAAACCCCTCAGATTGAAATTAAGAATATATCTACTAATCAATCGAAATTTCGAAACACCCTCAACAAACTGAAAGTACTCTTTAAATTTACGAAACTAAAAGAGTGAAGTTGAGAAAGGTTGGTGCATCTGGAAAATACTTCAATTAAAAACTGACAATATGCTGAAAAACCTAACTTATAAGTATCTATCGAGTGAAAGTTACGAATAAAAAGTTGACATGAAATGACTAAAATTCATGCACCATTTTTATGAATCACGGGGGAAAGCGTTAGTGAATTCAAAGCCTTCAATAAACATTGGGAAGACAAGGAGTGACATTTAAAATTGATCGTTTAAATTCTGACCACTCCAAATGTAGACTTTCTCGCGCATGGAGAGGAATTCGAACTATTTCGTGAAATATACTTTGCTAAAGTTACGAACGTTCTTAGTAGCCGTTATCTCTCGTAAAGCAAAAAAACGACATTTATTGAAATTTAAATTTTTAACTTTCACAATTGAAATCTTTAAATTTCGATTTTTTTATTCTATAAGTGTTAAAGTGAAATCCATGTCACCAGTTCAGCAATGGCGTTTTAGGAGTTTAAGAAATTGTAATCGAATGATTTTTTTAAATATATTTAAATCTCATGGAAATCTTAATGCCAATTATTTTCATATCATATTCAATTATATTTGTGAAATCTGTATGCATTAATTAATTATAAAAATAAAGATCTGGTTTGAATTTACCCTTTCGGAGCCAAATCTGAGTTATTTTATAATCTTAACTTCTGAGTTAGGTCACATTAAAGGAACTAACAAGTAACAACAAAATATTAAATAAGAAAACTATGTTATGTTTTAAGATTATATAATAACACTATATAGTATTTCAATTTAATCAAAGGCGGCAAGCAAGCAAAATAGAAATTCGAGAATAAGAGATCGTTTGAAGTACGTGCACTCAAGCATCCTAGACTGTGAATACTCCTATATCAGTTTGTGGAAGTCAACCTCATCTTGCCGATCAAGATTGGGAGAGGTACGAAAGCAAGGGTAGGTGATTTAATAATTTAGACTAAGAAAAAACTGTATTGCATATAGAATAACAATTTTAAAGAACGTTATAAGTGCTATCAAATTACAATTTACTATAAACAATATCAATTTTGAATAATATTGTGGGAAATGTTATCGCGTTGTGCGTCATCGTATGTCTGCATGTCTGCTCGCCAGGATTGGGAGGTGCGGCGTACAACTCTGTGTGCAGCGACCGTACAAACAGTGACCAATCATCAACCTAATCCCCCATCCTGATCATGAGTAGCTCCCTGCGTGTACACTTTATCCGCAATATACTGACTGAATAAACGTGCTCCGTGCTACACATCTGTTCCCTTTATATCTGGGCTATGGCTTAGCTGGTTCTGGGAGTCTAGCTAGACGTAGGAGAATCTGCCATAGAGATTTCTGAGTCAGTCAGGCTTCACTAAGGTGTTTAGCTGGTTCTGGGAGTCTAGCTAGATGTAGGAGGATCTCCCATTGAGATTTCTGAGTCAGTCAGGCTTTACTAGCGTAGCTAGAGATTTCTGAGTCAGTCAGGCTTCACTAGTGTAGCAATCCGCTACGATATTAGCAGATATAATTTAATCTTCGTTTAGGAAAATTCTAAACAAATTAATTACTTGATAACCCAGAAGTGGCAACAAATATTATCGTTCAGTTAATTGAATGTCGGATAATCAGAATGTCAGATCAGTTCCACCGATCTGAGTTTGGCTTTGTTGACTCATTGTCGAAACGAAACAAATTTTTTAAGTTAATTAACCCTTTAAATGCTCTTACGGCCAACTTTCACAATAAGTTTTATTGGAATTAAACTCGTAACAGAAGGAGGTTTTGTTGTTTGAAGCATATTCCATACGTCTACAGCCCTAGTCTGAACCCACAAATCTCACCACATCATAGACATCAGTCTGCTGTGAGACACGTGACTGCGATAGGGTACATTTTTCAAAAAAAATAAATTGAGCATTAAAGGGTTAAAAAACGTCACGAAACGAATAAAAATTTCTTCTACTTAAAACTTCTATCCCCCACCAAATATCTGATATCGAATCTGGATATTGAGCAATGAGGGTGTGTGTACCCTAAATAATGCATAACAGCTAAATCAAGAATGTGAAATCTCTGTGTGCGTTTGTTTAACTTATAATTTCTCATCAAATTGAAAAGATTCAAAAGAAGCATAATTTAGTACCGTTGGGTAGTACCATTGAGGTAAAATATAGTCATGATAATAAACAGCATTTAGCTCGGTTACATATGAATTTGTATACAAAAAGTTAATGCGGTAAAGTGAATTTTACATGCTTTTCTAAATACGTCTATCTTCTGAATTTCCTTATCGTACTCTACCAAGGTCTATTTCACAGGATAAAATGAACAAGGAAGAACGCTCACCTTGAGGCTTAAGCGCTGTCAAAATTCAAACACCTAAATTATCTCGAAATATTACTCGAGACACCCGAGGAAATAGTCAAATATATCGTCTTCATATTTCTTGGTAAATAAAGATTACAAAACAAAAAATTGAAATCATATATATACTTCACCCTCATGAAATCAAATAATTGAAGTGATATTACTTAAAATAGGAACCAATGTGCTCTGGATATGAAACAGATATGCACTCAATTGCTTCAATTATTGAAGAATTGACAATTCAGGAAACACGGAAATATTGGCAACTTAAATTCTCAAATTTTTATAAAGTTCACCGACGAGGTAATAAATATTCAAGGGATAATAAATGGGTTCCTCAGTAAGTTAATTGCAGGACTTTTAGTGTTTCTTATTTAATTACTCGAAAGGAATGTCAAACTTAGCCAAGCCAACACTATAATCAATGGCCAAGTTTTATTAAACTTACTGACTCATTCAAATTGACTTTAGGGGGTTGATTTGATGGGTTCAATTCATTTCGGAATAGGGCAATGTGTCAGTTTGTATAAGGCCAACTATTTGAGTATAAATTCCACTCACACCAAATTGAACATTCTGCGTGAAGAGATGCTCCCTTTTTCACACTAGCATTGTTTTTATTAATGAGGAAATTATATCCTAATATTTACTTTACACGTAAATAAACATAAAAATTACTAAAAACACTTCTGCAGAAGAAATTAAATGTTGTACTTTTAAGGTAGCTCAAAATTACATCAACGTAATAAACACGCATATATATGTATGTGTATAAATATAAAAAAAATAATTTATCGCTCACACGAGATAAAATGGAGCAATTATTAATATATAGGAGACGTTATGCCATCAAAAGTCATCTTTAAAGTCTATAACCCTGAACAGTGATGTTGTTTCCACTTGAAGAATAAAATCTAAATATAAGGTATCCCAAAAATTATATACACAGTGGAATTAATTGTAAACGTGGTGTTCAATTAGAATTTTATTATTTCAAAAGCGTTAAAAATATTTTACAAGTATAATTTAATGGTTTTTCACTGCATATTTTCAAACTGACGTACATTTGGATCCAGACGCTGCTGACAACACCAAGGAATGGAAATGTACACAACATGAAATAAATCCCTCGGGATTTGGACGCATTCATGCTCAATGGCTTCTCTTAATTCAGTGAATGTTGCAGGCTTTGCGGTGCAAACGTTGGATTTTAAGTATCCCCATAAGAAAAGATCTAGTGGTGAGAGGTTTGGTGAACGGGGAGGATATTCAACAAAACCTCTCTCGTCCAATCCACCCGTTTGACAAGTCCTTATCAAGGAATGACCTGACATCACGATGGTAATGTGGGGGCGACCCGTCTTGATGAAAATAAACCTCTTCATCTTCAAAGTATTCTCTAATGATTGGCATAGCGGACTGCTGCAGAAATTTTAAGTAGATGAGACACTATGTTTTCAATTATTTTTAATGTGTATGCATTTTTTGGAACACCCTGTGGAGACGACGTAGTGGCTGGCAGTTTTGACTAAATAATTTGGAGCTACTGTTTAGGATACGTTGCACATTGCCGAACAATTGTCATAAACAATCAAAAGTTAAACTATACTTGCCAATGAGACTAGATGAAGGAGTGTAGATGTCCGAGGTGGACATGTTTGATAATCGTTTAGAACGGGATTCCAACCAGGCATTGAACCTCCCTGTTTTTGGCGGTGGGTCATCAAATAATAGTAGATCCTCAGATCGCGTCTAAATTAATAGAAAAAAAGAGCCATATGATCAATAATTTTAAAAAATTGAAGTCATTTGCAAAACAAACCGATTCATAAAATATTATTCACGAGGATGTCCATCGCAAATGTTTCTAATGTATTAAAAGGTATATGCAAATCAAATATTTAACCGAGTTTTCAATTATGCAGTAATTCAATATCTGAAAGAAAACATTAAATATTTTCGCTATCAATTCGGCTTAAGGAGTGATTTTACAATTGTGAATAAGTAATTGTCTAAAAAACATCGTTCAACAAGTTCAGTGCAGTATGATTCAGTAAATTATTGATAAGGTACAGACATTTTCATTAATGATAAATTTCTTAACCGTACATTTACAGCCGTTCTAGAGCGCTCAAGTAAGGTCGATTTGTTACTGGCATCTAATTTTTGAGATTCTTGAACCTCGGAAGGCTTTGCCAGTCTCATTTGTTCCCATTCTTCAGCACGATTGGGAGACACGTATTCATCAGAAGGATTGTAAACAGATCTTGATCGACCAGACTTTTCAACTTGGTCATAAATTTCAGAAGCATCGGAGTATATTGGAGATCTAGCATAAGTCGCTAAAATCAATCAAATCGCTTTTTAGTAACAGCACAAACGCCAAGGAAAAATGATTAATTTAGTTACAATGACGATTTAATCGCTCGGACTTTGCAGCTTGGCGTTCTTGTTTTAAAAGATTTTCGTCCTTCAATAAGGTTGCAACACGTTGGGCTTTTTCACGAATAAGAAAGCCAGCATTTGAATTTCGATCATATGAATAAACAAAATCACAAAGGGTTAAAATCTGTGGAAGTTGGGATCTACACTCCTTAATGAACTGTAACAGTGAACAAATTTAATAAATTTCAGTTAAATGTAATTTAAAAAATCCCAAATTAAAACTTACTGCTATACTACCGTACTGCAAACAAGCCTCAATTACAACGAGGGCTTTGTAGATATGTCGCCAATTTTTACATTTATCATTTAATCTCTTAAAAACCATATTAATAGTATCCGTATTATGTGGCAACTTGGTCATTTCTGCGATCTGTAAAAGTAACTGCTGACTAGGAATAGTAGGATCATTTGAGGTAGCCTCCCGAACTAAAAGCTCTGCCTGCGAATACCTTCCGACAGAATTCTTTATTTTTCGTCGGAGTGGCATTTCCTTGGTTCTCGAAAAGAAATATCCAAAAATGCGACACTTCTTTGGATCACGAATAAATAGTACACTTGAAACATTAAAACAATTTTCCTGTTTATGTTTAATTTTTTTAAACGTATTAATACGAAATAATATATGTTTTGGCTCTTTAATTTTATTACTACATAATAGCTAAGGTTATTTTAAATAATGTTTAGGTATTATTAAGTAGTAGTTATCTTATAGCCTAAAGGAATCTTCCCTAATGATTAACTTTTATTTGTCACCATCCATCAACGCCCAATTCGCTTAGTTCCTATAGAATTTCTGACACTAGTTTGTCGAAATTGGGTCTTTTGTTTAATGCTTTAAATATTTACTTTCATTTCAACTTGTGTTATTCTGCCTTCTCTGCACGTATATTAAAATGAGCAATACTGTGTTGTATATAACCTTTTCTTTAATCATTACTCGATCAAAGCAGTCTCAATTTTTATAATCTGATTGTGGCTATTTTTGTATTTTGAATTTTTTTCAATTAACGGCGTTCAAATTAACTAAATTGAAATCACATAGTAGATGCATTTCAGGAAACTAATAAATTTCTGTTCATTAATTAACTCATCATTTTTTTATGAAATGAAGGAATCGAAATTAAAGCAGATGGGTTAATCAAAGTCACCTTTTATTGTACAATCAAGTTAAAAACTAAAACTCTGTATATAATATATATGTTTACCAGAGTTATGAAACAGACACAACGCATTTGTTCGTAAAATATGTTGTATATGTTAAACTAATAATAGTTAATGTCTTGTCATGACACAAGGCTACCTGCAGGATAAAGGTGTTTCCTTAAGCAGGACCATTTTGGGGTGTCATGCCAGCTTTGATTCCCTTCGGTGAACTTGGGTTGCCCCAAGAACCTGATTAGTTATTTCTGTTTGCTTAGTTTTTTCTCCTTCTTTAAACATACAGTTTCAGTAAAACACACTCTATATAATTTTTGGTCTTCCCTTTTTTTCATACCAATCTTTTGGGAAATAAAAATTCCCTTTGTAGTTCGCTTCTACTCCGTACCTTATTACTGTATTATCGATAGGCATAACTTGGAAGTGGGTAGCTTGCCGAAGCTACTCACCGTTACGTAAGGTAGTTGCGCAATTCGAGACCCCTTCATGTAAACGGCACATTTTTAAAATTGAGCTCTCGGTATAAACACTCCCTAGTAAATCCCATACATAAAATCAAAATTTCTCCACCTAAGTAATGCTCATGGGGGCCTTTCTCTGTATTCTCTCCCTACCGACATAAATTACCCTCGTTTTCTTGTTCCTTTGGTCGAACTACAGCAAATTATATCAATAGGAAAATCAATTCAGGAAATAATTGTGAAAATATTAACAACAATGCACAACCAGCCTCAACACAAAGAAAGAATCACAAACTTAGGCATAGTATCAGTCAACACAGATGAACAAAAAAATAAACGCAAATAGATTGTGAAATGGGACGGCAAACTGTCAGTGATATGGATTATCACATATTTATAATTCTAGTGAATTGTTGCGAAGAGGAGTCAGCAAAGCGGACGTTGTCGAAACACTCTCTGAACGGGATAGACAAGAACCAGAACAGCTAAATGATGGTTTAAATCGTAGGTAAGCAAGCAGTCCCGGGGGCAAACCTAATTGGTCCAAAATTGCATCGGAATAGTACTGAAATTTGAATAAGTAGTTATAAATCACAAGAAATTTATATATGAAGTTAAGAAGAAATTGGATGGTTACTGCTTACCTGCCTTATCTTTTGTCGAACTATAGCCTGAAGGGAAGGAGGTGGCTCCAATTGATAAACAAAGACAACTTCTTGAAGCTTTCGTACACCAGGACTGTAACTTCCAAGCTCACATAGAGCAGATCTGCTTGAGATGTTCAAATTGTCTTCAGCCGAAGCATTCATATCCACTTCACTCTCCAACCAATTTGAAGACAACTGCGATAAAAATGAAGCTGTTAGTATCCCTAAAGTACTTATTACACTTAACTAGAAGATTGTAAATTTACATGATTGCTTCCAGGTCGACTTTGAGAGAGACTAGAAGACATTGCAGGTGATACATAAACGTTTAGGGTATTTATTTTCCTTCTTCTTGGTGTCCCGGCTATGGCATCAACGTCACCGACACATCGTTTATTACCTCTATATGCCCTTTTCATTCCACTGCTTCCATTGCCAACGGTAGCAAATGCAATCAGCGCTAATCGAGCACCGCATCTACTCATAACTGGTAAGTAGTTTGTCGGACAGGAATGGAGTGGGCATAGAGGTCGGTCAAAACGAATAACTCGGAGAGTATCCAGCGTGTCACCATGAAAGACAATTAGATACATCGGAGTAAACCCGGGTAGTGGCGGAGTATTTTGATTACTGATATCTACTGGATTATTATTATTGTCGCCAGCCGTCCAGTTATGCTGTAAAATGATATTGATTAGCTGAATTCAATTGCTTTAATAAGTATAAGCAGAAAAACAATCACCTGCTGTGAGAGATCTGGACTATTGTTCGAGCTTAACGAGCTCTCATTAAGGAAAAAAGCTTGTGCCACAGAACCACATTTACAGTTTGAAGTTGTGGTGACTACGGCAAAGATAAGATGACCAGCTCGGGAGTAGAACACCTTAAGAATGCTTATTCCATTAGTCTGTCGTCGATCTGTTCGCTGTTCTTGAAGCAGGGAATCTACAACAAAGGAAATTTGATATTCTGTGAGAAACATTTATGAATTCACAATATGGACAGTAAATGACACTGTTTAGAAGTGGTCGACAGGGGAAGACACGTCAAACCCCTTGAATTCTTTACCTACTCAGTTTTCTAATCTTCTTCATTAAAATGAGAAAGAGTTGAAAAATTGATCTAAATTAAACTAATCAGATGGAAAAATCAGTTACAGATTTGCATCAATGTGCTGAAATGTGCTTTTTACTACAAATATATATTACTTAAACGTGGGGCACAGCTTTTAGACTTTGCATCACTCAGTTGCAAAAAATAATTGCGGGTCTTTTTTAAAGTTCAAGCCCATGTTAAGGGCAAGTATTCATATAAGCTATAGGTCGCATTATTGTGACAAATGCTTATTGGAAGTTTTAGTCCATTTTCATATTGGCTTTTATCTGAAATGCAAACCAGGGAAAAGATGCAAAGGGGAATCAGAAGATAAGCACCTATTACTATCATTAACTCAATTAAATTTGCTCTCGATCAATAGAAATATGAAATATACTTAAGTGAGCACTCGCTAATGATTTTACCTCAAGACTTATGATTGAAAATTATGCTATTCACAAAGGAAAAGTACTTAGCTCCCATTTTTCATTGATTTCATCATACTTTCAAATCTAGGCTCCTTAAAATTATGACCAGTTTAAAAACACATTTTAGTAGTCAGGAAAAAATTGAATGCACGAATAAAAAATGGAATGGATTAGCAATAAAAATCTTTTATTCTGATGACCTTGAAGATCAACTGTCATTGGCGAAAGATGCATCAAACTTGTTCAAGTCGATTTAGGAATGTATAGGTGCCATGTCATCTAAAAAGAGATCAAGTCACTTTTTTGTTTCTTTATTGGAGCTATTAAAGTAACCCTTCAATCTATACATTACTTATGACTTAAAGGAATGGGTGTTAAGGAGCTGATCGACTCGGGTCCAGTGGACTCTGAAAATATTTTGCTCATAAGTGACCTTGTAGAGAGAAAAATATTAGTGATAAATTAATAGATCTTTCTGTAAAGATAGGGAACAAGGTGCTTGGCAATTTCTGAGACGATACCTTTGTGCAAATCGAAATTTTGAAAGTGGAGCGATAATTACTGCTTTTTCTGCAGATAACTGAGCAAGACAATTTAATTTAGTTAGATAAGAGAGCTTTAGTCTCAAGAAGCTTGCAAATCAGGAAAATTGAAATTTTCTTTGTTGTACTTGATGTAATTGAAATGGACAACCACGAAGACAAACGGTATAGCTGAGCGAAAAGAGCATCCAATAATTAGTTCAGACGAAAACTACAGGAAACTACTCGTCTTGACAAGAGCTGCGTTGGGGCAAAAAACAATTTCATAGGACCTGGAAATTAAGTCATACGACAAGAACCCATGGAAACATGAACGACTATTCAGGAAGAGTCATTAATGAAAAAAGTAATTTAAATCAATCATAACTTAAGCTGAATAATAAGCTTAAGGAAAATTGGTACTCCATAGGGCAAAACTTCTCACCCCTTTCCAAAATAAAGTCATTGATAAAGTGGTCAGCTAAAAGCTCACAATATGTAAGCACAAATAAATTATCATCTTTTAATTTTGAAGAGGCGACAAAAATCGAAAATCTACAAATTTTTACAATAATTAGTACTTTGAATTTGAAAGTGGTAATAAGATTGTGATAAATTTACACAGTAGCACATTGCTATTCAAAATGCCATGACTTTGACAAAGCTATATTCTCTTTTATATAATCCAATTATAAAATATCAATATTAATTAGTTTTAGCAGTTCTGTTATTGCTAATCCCACAAATTATTTCAGGTATTTTGAAAACAAATTTTTGGTTTCACAAAAACTGTGAATTGAATCTCGAATTGTGATAATAAGTGCGCAGCAACATTACTCTCCTTGAAAGAACAATTTCACCATTATTAAAAGTAGCGTTTCTTTCTAGCCAGTCGGTAACGTAAAAACAGCTAAAAATTAAATTGCGACAAAATATCTTTTAAAGTGCAGCTATTTAAAAACATAAAATGAGGGGGGAAAGTTCGAAATATGAGACATCTTTTCTTAAATTATAAGTCAGCTAAATAAAAAATCTAATTGATTACTTCAAATTTTAAATATCGAAATATTTGAAACGCCTCTTAACATATCACTAAATACATCACAATTCGAAATTACTAAAGGAATAAAATAAATAGCTGAAATTGTAGATAAATCAATGAAACAGTTAAAAATAGAAAGTTAAATCAATAAAGTAGCTCTTAATTCAAGAGTCCATAAAAAGAACACATGGACAATAAGTTCTTCTAAAATTTTCAGAGTTTGATACTGTAAAATAAATACATATAATATGTCATTAATTAAGAAATCTTTTTAACCTTTAACATCAATAATAGTCAAATTATCAAATCAGAATAAACCAAATCGATTTCACATCACCAATTTATTAATAGTTAAACATTAGTACTTCAGTTTTAAGTGAAATATATACTCCGAATTTCGTTAAAAGTACGTTAGTCGAGTTTGAAGAAAATGGGTTAAAATAGATAACAAATATAAGGATTCAACTCAATTAAAGCCACATGCTATGGTAAAGAGAAAAGGACTAATAATATTAAACATAAAATAAATTACTCAATTAATAACATTTATTTATAAAAAACGGCAGGCGTTTTGATAGTTATCATTAGCCTTTTAGTTGACTTCGGGCTTCACAGTGGGAGGAGGAACATCAATGTGAGAAGAATTCGGGAGGGGGAATAGAAGAGTGATTCACAGATGTAAGAGAGACAGACAGACACAGAGGTTCAGAAAGGATAAGCAGGGTAAAAGAAACAGACACAAAGGCTCAGAAAGGGTAAGATTAAGAGAGACAGACAGACACAGAGGTTCAGAAAGGATAAGGTGAGTACTGTGGTAGGGGTCGAATATGACATACAGTGGGGATGATGGTAGTTTGAAGCGAGAAGTTAACTGCCTGTTAATAGACTTTTTAGCCGTATTATTATACATTGCCCAGGGTGCACCACGAGGAGGTAAGTCTATCCCACGCCCTCATTTAATAATATAAGCGACTTAATAATTGTGCACTATTTATCGTGGTGATGAATTAAGAAGTATATTGAATGATAAAATTAGAAGTAATTGTAAGATAAAATGCAAAATGATTTTTTACGCGCCAAAACTAGTCAATCACAAACGAACAAAAATAGCTAGCATTGTAGAACGATTGCCAAATCAGACTAGCACGTCTAAATAAGAAAACAAACCTAACTTTCATTAACTGCAAATTGTTAACGTTACAGGTTCTTGCAAACATACATTTTTTTATTAATATGAGCCATTGGCATTGATTAAGGATGCCTAGAATTATATGTTGCCAGAAGCTACGAATTATGATTATTATTATTATATCAAATGGTAGGCGTTTTGATTGTTATCATTAGCCCTTTACTTGACTTCAGTCTTTACAGAGGGGATGGAACACCAAAGTGAAAAAATGTCGAGAGGGGGTGGGGGAACAAGAGGGGGGGACAGAAGAGTGTATCAAGGACGAAGGTAGATAAGGTGGAAAAAAGGTGGGATGAGTACTGTGAAAGTGGTCGAATATGGCAAGCAGTCGGGCCATGGAAGTTTGAAGTCGGAAGTCAACTGCCGGTTAATAGACTTTTTTTGCCGTATGAGTATACGTTGCCCAGGGTGCACCACGTGGAGGTAAGTCTATCGCACACATCAGCTACGAATCATAATGTACAGAGTGCAATGAATTTCGTTATGAGCGAATTTTTTATTTTCTCAACCAATAATTATAGAGCAATCAAAAAAGAACTCCCATTATATATTTTTCAGAGATAAACTGTTCGAAAAAAACAGATAAAAAGTTTTCTTATAACAAACTTATTGGCAGCTTGTTATAGCAGAACGCTGATCCTTTAACTAATTCTAAATGGTTGAAAAAACACTAGCAAAAATTAAGATTAAATTCAAAATTAAAAAATGTATGTTTTGCTTTTTCAGTAATAACGTATCAAATAACTTGATATTATGAAATCGTTCAACTGATTACTTTCCAAATTTTCAAACAATCCTATGCGCTAAATTAACAAAACATCATTTATAAGCTCTCAGAACGTGCATCCAAGTCATGAGATTTAGAATGACCAAACATATGCCTCAAAATATCGACGAATTAAAAAGTCGATTTCATTAAATATAGAAGACGTTAACTGACTGGGTTAGTGAAAAGGCTTTTTAGATTATTCTCAGTTGAATTTCTTAATTTTATTTAAAAAAATACGATTTTCATTTAGGAGTTAGTTATTCATATAATAGACGAGATCATGATATTAAAACACTTCTGATTTTGGAAAATAGTATTAATTTCTTGAAAAAAGGAATTCACCAGGTAATCCACCGAAATTTTTTGTTTTCGCAATCCTTTGCCAAGTGGGAAGTCGAACGAGAGACAGACAAGGCGCCTGGGCTTCAAAGAAACCTTCGCCTTGTGAGAACCGCCGTTGGTACAGCGGTGACGCCCTCTGCTGTTGCCTGTCAACAAAATGCACATTCGCCAAGAGGATTCTCGAATTCTCAAACCTTGGATCAAAGTCAAAGAGGATAGCACTGGGCTGGTTGTATCCTCCAAAAGCTCGAACTGGCTCGTTTGTGGGAACTGTTGATGGATCTTCATAGTCGGTTCGAATGGATTGGGTATCGTATTCCGAGAAACCAGTGAAACTGAAGGGGTTAAGGAGAGGGGTGTTTACAGGATTCAGGTGGATAGTATCTGTGGTTAACGGCAATTCAGAGATAAGTTCTTGTGTGCGGAGGTTATAAAGCTGAAATTAAAAAAAATAAGATTGAGACAAACCTTGAAAAATCGCATGTGAAGCAAAGATTTTAAATTTGGCTGTTTTAATTCAGAGACTGTGATGTTATCAAATAGATGGTATATTTTAACTATGGGAGCAAATGATCAACTGGAGTTTAAGCGAATGGGGCCAATTTTTCATCAAAAGTGTTCTTTTGACCTTCTGGAGAAGAGACGTGAAAAGTGAAAAAACCCAATACTTTATGTTAATTTATGTTTTATGATTATAAAATCATTTTTTTCAACGTCTAGAGACAAATTCTGGTCAAAAGAAATAACGAAATAAAAAGGCACATTCAGAATTTTCATAAATATTAAAAACTTTTCAGAATAAAACTACCGTTTGTTTTAAAGTAAGCACGCTCAATTAAAAGCACAGGCGTAAAATTTTGACGTAAAATTAAAAGAATAAAAAACAAATTGCTTCGCTTTAAAATGATCTCGTTGATAAATTATAAAATTGGTTTAAAATAATGCGATATTTTATGATAAAAATTTCAAAGTTACATTAACTTTAAAATTTCCATTCAAGTCAAAATTAAAAAAGGGATTTGGATAAAATCGTACCAAATGAAAAAGTATGTCCGTAAAAATATATGTAGCATATGAAATTATATGGTATTTTTTTGTCAAAATGAAAGTATCCTTTTAAAAAAGTATTCAGACTAAAGGGAAAATGTTTCGACGAGTCTGTTCATGTATAAGCAAATTCTGCAGTTTGCTTGGAAATATTCAACCTTTTAGTGTGCGATAGACTTACCTCCATATAGTGAACCCTGGGCAAAGTATACTCATTCGGCAAAAATGTCTATCAATCGGTAATTGACTTCTGACTGCGAACTACCATCACCCCACTGTATGTCATATTCGACCACTTCACAGTACTCATCTTACCTTTCTCTGCTTTTGTACCTGTCTGTCTCTTTTACATCCGTAAATCCCTCTTCTGTCTCCCCCTCCCACTCTCGACCTTTTTCACTTTGTTGTTTCTTCCCCTCTGTGTAACCTGAAGTCAACTGAAGGGCTAACGATAACTATAAAAACGCCTGCCTTTTGATATAAATAAATAAAAAGTGTATGCTCTACTTAATAATTTCAGGAAATGAATGGAAATATGGTAAAGATACTTTTGAAAATATTAATAAATAGCCCCCTGGACATCGAGGAAATGAAGCTACTGAGGAATAAAATTTCAACATTGAAACTTTCAAATTCTAGCAAATGTTCAACTACTTATAAAAATTAGATCACACTAATTTCAGGCACTATATGTTTGCAATGTTTGCTTTGTAATAAAAAATAATAAAAATAGTCGTATATACACGGATATACTTTTCCTGAAAAAAAAACACGTCAGATAAAAAATTTTTATCTTAAAATTTCGTCGAGTATGTAATTGCAACTTCATTTCCCAATGACCGAATTTCTACCAATTCATTGTTAACCTAACTAGCTAACATAGTGTCATCGCCTTGAAAAATGGGATTATATTAAATTGATAAATTAATTAATAATTGTTATATATAATTGTAATTTTAGTCCAATTGCATTAAAAGGGCAAAATACAAATAATACTTTCAAAATATTTGGCCGTAAGTTAACAAATGCGCATAACGTTTCGGTTGAGTAAGCACCTTATTGGTTGTAAGGAAATGACGAAAGGAATATTCCCTATGGAATTTTAGTAATTTCTAATTAGTAAGAAATATATTTATTGCTAACATTTTCACTTCAACTTCCACTCAGAATTTTGGCGCTAAACTCAAAAATTTGAATTTTATGAGACTACAATTAAATAAACTAAAGGAAAGAAATTATGAATTCGATATTAATATGCAATCTATCAACTCTACCCAACTCCATCACCATATTAGCAATTTCATTTTGTTCTAGTGCAGAACACGCATATGCACATTTAAAACAATTATTTCAACATTGAAATACATTATTTGTTTAAATTATCTCTATATTATTTGTCGAACTCGAAGCGCCTGAAGTGAATCATCATTTTAAAAATGGACAATAAATATTGGAATTAATATTTAACTGAGGAAAAGTGACCTGATGATGGTTAAATGTGTAGCAATCTGCTACAAATTAGTGACCCTGACGTGATTGCCAAGGCCTGATTTCATTCACTCAGCAGAGGAATAATTTCTCACTAGCATTGCTATTGTTCTCACATCGCTCATATCACCTGGTGATTCCTTTCTACTCGAACGATTACTATCTCATCAGCAGGAACACGTTACTCTTCGGAAACCTACCAATGCAGGTTCCCAATATCCGAATTCATTGAGACGTTTCAACCGGCAAGTCGAAACCATTCGTCTTGCAAACATACCATTACCATGGATTGTCGCATCCAAACATCCGTTCTACAAAGACATTGATCACCGATCGTTATCTTTGGAGAAACATCTGACAGGACATCCGTCAGTGGACCAAATTCTGCTTCACTCGTCAAACTGGCAAGGTCCCCAAGCATACCCACTTGCTTCATTCTGACATTCCCTTCTTTGCTATTCCAACACCTGTCCCACCTCTACCGAAACCCCGTTACACTCTTGAGGGCCGAAGAGTTAACTTCCTCTCTCGACCGGTTGGTTTTATACATTAAACTTTCTTTTTTTAAGCGTTTTCTTTGTATTTTAGTTAAATACAAGCGCTCTAGGGGAGGGGGAGAATTGTGAGACACGTCATTGCCTAAATGTAATCGCATGCGCGCACAACCAATGCCCAATCAGAAGCCCTCGTTTTTTTAAACGAATCCTCCATGCTGTTTATGACTAACAATTTTACAACGCTATACTCCCAAATTAACGTGATCCTTGCGATAAGTCTTTTTCCTCTATAGCTGGGCCGTAGCTAAGCTAGTTCTGGGAGTCTAGCTAGATATAGGAGATTTCGTCATTGAGATTCCTGAGTCAGTCAAGGCCATACTAATGTATCAATCCGCAACAAATGAAAGATGAAGTGAAATTCTTAATGACTTGATTATCGTTTATATGTCTCATTCTAAGGTACCGATTTTTGGAATTGTACTATTAGTATCTGAAGAACTAATAAAACTAAATATTGAGACACAATATTAGAATAAAATTCTATCTTTTCTCGAATATGGGTTAACTCGGAAGATCGCACTCAATTGGAACCATTAAATTTTAAAAACTCTTCTTAATTGTGCTTTATATCAAGGAGCTTTTATGGAACACCAAATTTGAAAACTGGAAGAATCCACCAAATGCTCATCTAATAATTTGCAAAATAATTACTCGAGAGCTAAAAAATGTCTTCTCGATTGAATCAATGAATTGCCTTAATATTTAATTTATAGAACATTCGATAAGTTTACAGCAAAAGGAATTTACCAAAACTGACTAATTTACAGTTTGAAATTTAGTGAGCCAAACGTTCAAACCTTTAGAAGATAAATATAATGAAATGACAAAATTAATTCTTTTCCTAAATGGATGCGATTTGAAAGTCGTTTATATTATGATTGTTTTAGTGGTATACTTGAGAATGGATATAAATAAGATGTGGCATTGTTAAAATGTTGACATATTATTATAGAAGTCCAAAAGATAATTTGTAAATAGATTAAAAGACGTAATTACTAACTAATACTAAGTTAAATGCAAATTTCGACATTTTTCACCTCAAAGATAGCAATGAATCAGTATAGACGTGCAGCCCACAATGATCAAAAGATTGTCAAAAATAACTATTCAGGAAATTCCAAGACCGTAAACTCCGTGATCAAGTGCCAAGAGGCTCGAGAAACATTTTACTTGAAGATAATGTTTATCTCGCATCCAAAACATTTTTTAATCAATAAAATTAAAGCGACCTATGATCAATATACATAGAGACTAATAAAATAGTTTCAAGTTGTCAATATCTATTAAAGATCATTACAATTATAGCCTAAATAATTGTCGAAAATCGACTTATTTCCATCAAGATGAAGGATTGTAGAAAGGCGAAGTGCCAAGTAGTTGAAATAGAAAGCTCAAAGTTGGATTAATAACATGAAGCGTAAGTAGCAAAGTAAGATTTGGGAAAAAAATTTGCCACCCTTCATAAGTCCGAAAGGGGTAAATCATTTAAAGCCTCTATCTTGTCTAGCTATAAAAGGAAGTGACTAATTTATTTTTCACAAATTATGAATTTATTAATAGTTAATTAATTTTATTAATTGTGCTACTTGGAGCTAATTGTCCGAAGTGAATATGGAAACACCCACACTAAGTATATGATTTTGTAAATAAATTTTTTTCAAAATTCGAAAATCATTTAAAGTCACAATCGGTGGCTTTTTTTATTTAGTCGAAATAGACCAAACCAAGCTGTCCGAATGCCAGTGAAAGCGATGGCGTAATCTCCACCATCCCCCCTGACCCCCCCCCCTCCGGCAAAATGACAAAGCTGTAATTAAATTTGTTTTGTATATTCCAGTGCTGTCAGAGAGTCGAATTAGGTGAGGTTCTACAGAAGCAAAAAAATGCCAATTTTTGGATGAGAAGGCCTATGCGAAAATGCACGAGCGGAGGGAGTGTCCTATTGGCTATACCATTCTGTGCAAAAAATTAGAAATGGTCCAATAGCAGTAGAGCATAAATAGAGTTCTAGCGAATTAATGCAGCTTATAGCATATTTGATGTATTAATTAAACCTTGTTATGGATAATTATAACTCAAACGCGACTCTTTGTGTAATGAATGCATATAGTCTAAGAGATGTTATATTTCAAAAGCTTTGAAGTAAGAAAATTTATGTTCTATGATATTTCGTCATTAACTTACCATCAAGAAGTAATCAAAACACACTGTTATAAAACTGTCACAAATCGTTTGAGTAGGAAAAAAGAGAAAGAGAATCTTAGCGAAAGAGCTCTGTAAGATCAAAAACTTAGCTAGTAGCGAAATTGCAAATTCTAATTTATTTTTCGCAATGATAGACATGATGAGGGCGGTGGTTTCAGCTTCCGATTTTAAAACATCTGCCACTAACAGTAAAAGCAGTAGACATCATTTCAAAAATTTTAGTTGTAATCAGAAACAGACACAAACAACCATTTTAAACAAACAAATTTAAATCTTCATAGGGTTATAAATAGGAATTACGGACCTTTTTTGAATGAAGAGCGTGTTTATTCTAAATACAAATTTTATTTTAGTTGAGCTAAATTTTTTCCTTTATTCTAAACTTTTATTTTTTCTCGACATAAACTAATGCCTTCATTTTAACCAACGACATACACCATTTAAAACAAACTAAGACATAAAATATGAAAATAGCATATTTATTGAAGAGGAGACTACCAATCAATGAAAATCCTAAAATGTTGTCAGCATCTTTACATTTAACCTTCTGTTACGCTTTCTTTTTACCGAAGTCATTACTTTCACGATGGAAGTTCGACTTCCATGTCTTCAAGCGAGCATTAAAAAATACATCTGTTTAGAAGAGAAATCATAATATCCAGTTTATTGCTCCAATCAATTAAACAAGTGCATTAATTCAAGCTTACATTGAGTGAATCCTGCACTGTGGTCATTTCCATGTTGCCTAAGGTCACGCACAATCACATTTTTTCCGGGTCTTTGAAAGAGAACGCAAACAAAAGAAGCCTGAAGAACAAGCGTAATTGAATGATCTTTAGTAAGCACTAGAGATTGTGTCTACGAACATGACCACTAATTCATGGTCGGATTCACTAACTTTGAATTGTGAAATGGTCTGCCAATGGAATGAATCTCCAACAACCTGACTTCAAAATTTAGTTTTATCAAATGGCAGACTTCATGATAGTTATCATTAGTTCATTAGTTGACTTCCGGCTCCACAGAAGGAAGGAACATCAAAGTCACAAAAAGTGGATGGGGTGTACAGAAGAGAGATTCACAGATGCAAGGGAGACAGACACAAAGGTAGAGAAAACGTTAAGGTGAGTACTGTGGAAGTGATCAAATATGACGTAGAGTGAAGTCGTGATTGTTTGAAGCCATAAGTCAACTGCATGTTTATAGACTTTTTTGCCGTATGAGTATACGTTGCCCGGAGTGTACCACGTGGAGGTAAGTCTATCGCACACCCCTCCATTCAAAATTCAAGTGAATTAATTCTTTTACCGCCCAGTTTTAGGCCCTTTCCTCCCCCAACATTGAAGCTCTAATCGAACTATCTCTCCCAGACTGTAGTTGTAATTGCGAAAAAATCGCTGCCTTACTGAAGCATATATTAGTAAGATGAAGCCCGTGGAATAAGACTGAATGACGAATGAATCAGTTTGTCAATAAATTTAAATTCTCACTCCAAGAATACAATCAAGTGACTTTGGGTCGAAATCTCACGTAATTTTTTTATCCTTAACTTTATCATAAAAAATTGATGCATGATTAATGAATTAATATAATTTAAAATAGTTGAAACATAGTAAAAGAAAATATGAACAAATTTTATTCGGAATGTTTAACTTGAAAAATTGGAAATATTATATATAACAGCACAACTGAAAAGTTAGATTAAATCATTAAAATAATTAGGCTGATTTCAATGTCCAAAATTTTGCTGAAAGCTCATTTTTGATTCAATTCTCGGAAAGTTGCAATTGTTCGCTTACTTGCTGTTTTTTTTTCAATGGAAGCAAAAGATATTTCCCAAAGCGAAATCTCCATTAGAGCTTCAAATTCAAAATTCAATTTAACTGAAACAGCATGATATTTTTCTACCTGCCAAATACTTATAAACTATATTTTGAATTTTGAGCTGTGGTAAAACATTTTCAATTGCAATGAAATGTTTTAAAGCAATTAATCTGGAATCTATATTTTAAACTATAAAGATAAATCTAATGAATATGGCATTATAATAAAGTGATGAAATTACTTTACTAACAAAATTTGTGATAACCTATTTAAAATATTTAAATTAGTTCATTCATTTCATGAAAAATCACTGATTTTCATTATTAACGAGAACCTTGATCGTTTCTGTAGATTTTTTGACGATAAAACACTAAACTGAGGTTTATTATGCAGCCATTCCTTAAATGTGAGTCAGAATTTTACGACAATTCTCTTCCTGGACTGAGATTTTAGAAGTATTTGAAATTTTAATTGATTTTATTTTACAATACCTGCCTATGAAAATTTCCACCTTCTAAAAATGGCTTGAGTTAAAGTGCTTCTCCTTCTTCTTCACATAAGCAAAACAAAATTCTTTCCCGTGATTAGTTCAAGAATATTCTGTACTTTATTCTCATTTCCAAAGGTTAAATAAAAAATTTCTGATTCTTAAATTAAGAATAATATTCGCAGTTCAAGAATTTATAAACTTAGTATAAATTTATTTTTAGGCTTGATAGAAATGCTATTGAACAGAGCATATAAAACAAAATACCAAAAAATTATTTTTGTTCAGTTGTGCTTACTCGCTTGCTAATAAACGAGGTTATATGAAGGTAAAGCAAACTTCAATTAAAGAAAAAATATTTATTAGAATAGGGTTCAATTAAATTTAAAAAATGTTGTAGAACTAACAGTACTTGCATTAAAATTGTAGGCATATTTCACCGTGAAATATTTTTTTGAATGAATTTTAAAATTTAAAGCGATAAATAACTAAGCCCAATTAAGTCTAGGAGCTTTGAATTCGGAGTTTTTTGTGTCGTTCAAACTCCGAAATCGAATATGAAACTCCAAATAGGCAAAAAATCAAAACGGAAAATAGCCACCACAAAATAAAATTCTTAAACTCCTCAAGTTGCTACGCAGAAACAAAATAAATTCGCAACTTTGTTTTTTAAAATTTGTACTGGTTCGCTTTTTCTTACGCGTTTCAGTAAAAGGTTTAAAGAGATTTGAAAATTATCGAAATAAATAATAGCAAATAAAGTTTATACCAATGTCAATCCAAAATAGGAAATGGATTGTAATGAAACAAAGCCGAAGTATAATTAAATTGAATTAAGTAGTTGGGGTACAATGAAGTAAAATATTGACCATTGCTTAGACGTTGATTAATTAGATTCTACTTCTACACCGTGCCGCTGAAATAATGCTATAAGCAATAAAGAACAAAAGATGTATGGTGAAATATTAATTAATTAATTAGGTTTTTCTATTTTTGTATGTTTTACTTGTTACGCTTTTTGTGGTTGAATGAAATAAAAGAATGTATTGACCACAGATCGAAAATTAGAAGAAAATATCTCTAATTAGCAGCATTGAGCTAACCTCATCCACATTGGGTGCCAATCTATGTAAATCAAATACTTCGACTAACATCAATGAAATAAGAGCTTTCAGTGGGCCTTAACAAAATAACGTCAGTTTGTATTTGTAGCATTTCATTATTAATTGCCTTTATAAAATAAATATTTACTATATCAAATGGCAGGCGTATTGATAGTTACCAATAGCCCTTTAGTTAACTACAGGCTTCATAGAGGGGAGGAACATCAAAATCACAAAAAGTCAAAAGAAAGGGGGGGGGGGCAGAAGAGTGTTTCAAAGTTGTAAAAGAGACAGACACAAAGGTAGAAAAAAGGTGAGGTGAGTACTGTGGAAGTAGTCGAATTTGACATACAAAGGGGTCATGGTAATTTGAAGTCAGAAATCAACTACCGGTTTATAGACTGTTTTGCCGTATGAGTATACGTTGTCCAGGGTGCACCACGTGGAGATAAGTCTATCGCACACCCCCATAAAATAAATATAAAATTTTTCCTTTTAAAGATGGTTTCAAAAAAATGGAACGTTGCCATCTTAACTTTGATCAGAATATACCATATCCTAAAAATATCCTCACTCACAAAATACGGTGTTAACTTGGTTCTATAATTTCTCAGCTAATTCAAAACTTTGTCATAGGAACATCATTATTTCCCACGGGATAACCGAGAGTATTGATTTTATCGTTGTTAAAGGGTCTTTTAGCTGTGAACAATATTAAAGTGTTATAGAAAATGAAATAAGTGAACTTGATTAAACATTAGCACAGCAACGAGGCGAATATTCCGACAGAGAAGGCGAGAAAATTAAATAATAATAATAATAGTACCTCTAACACCAGGGTTGCGAGAATTGTTAGTTGTTAATGTTTTACGATATTATCTGTCTATGCAAGAATGATCCTGAAAAGCTCTGGTATATAGCGGCATCAATAGGACTTTTCCAGTTTCAAAACAGAAGCGTTGACATATTTCACTCAGTTGAAAGCATTTGAGTACGTTGACAAGTTAAATAATGTGTAAAGAGGAAGATATTCAGGCATGAATGAAAGCAAAATTATAAACAAAAAGGTTTTAGAAAATTACAATTGCAAATATGTGAATATTTTTCAGTGAACAGAAAGTAAGGCTTTTACTCTGTCTCCCTTGCAATGATCATCAAGTTTCAATTTTCATTGGTATTTGAAAGTCCTGTAGCACAATGGTATTCTCTAAGATTAACATTTGACTCAACACTAACATCTTCAAAGAAAAACAGCGACACATTCTTTCCAAACGGAAGGTGAAAAATCTCTCTAAAAATCGGTTAAATCTTATCTTCACATCTGCAGTTGCGTGTTTGCTTATACAAATGATATAAGATGTAGCATCTTCAGAAAATAACGGGTTTAGTATTAGGAGACTAACATAAAGCCTGAAAGCATTCGTGTAATAATAAACAATTTATTCATTTGGTTTACGATAAAATACTTGTTTTAAAAGATAAAATTATATAACTATTAGACTCTCATAGTGAACATCTCATATCGGGTAAGGTGTCATTCATTTAAACAATTAATATCAAGATTTTGTTTCTTTCAGAAAATCAATATGAGCAGAAAAATTATCAGGGAGAAGTTTTAAAACTTTATACAATTTAAGATTCATTCGGCTAAGCTCGTGATAATAATCAATTCTTAAGGAGGTATAAATTTTTTAATCACGGAAAAGACTCTCAAAGAACAATGAAATTACAGGCTCAATGAAAATTTAAAAATTCGCCAAGTTTTATATTTTTGTAAAGTCTTTACCTTCCAATTTGGTGAACGTGCGTTAGGATACGAATCAGTAGTTGATTTAAACTCATTTTAAGTTAATTAGTCAACCGACGCACCAATGTAAAGGAGATCTTTCAGAGGGCAATTTAATAGCACGTAAACTGAAAAAAGATTATCTGTTTTTTAAAGAGATAGAACTATTACAACTTCATTTATTGGGCAATAGGCTAATGAATCAGTAAAGCAGGAATTAAATCAGAATACACAACAGATTTTTTCCCCAAAATGCCATCACCTTTCAATTTCCGTTTTAAAGACATCGAACTAGCTTCTTATGGCTAGTAGAAATTGATGGAGATGACATAATCGATCCAATAAATTGTTTCGCTTTATTGAAATCAAGCTTACAGGTCTTATCTACCTCTTCATGGGCTATTAGAGGGTGTAAATGATACAAAGAGGTATACTAATCAAAAAATCAAACCAACTACTCATATATTGAGGACATTAACACGATAATAAGTGCAGGAATCAAATAATGAAATGTAAAATTTTGAAATTTAAGGAAGAGTGTAATTAAAATTTTCCTGATATAAAAGAAACATCAACTCCTCTTTCATAGAATAACATAGGATATTT
Organism: Rodentolepis nana; assembly: GCA_900617975.1. NCBI lineage: Eukaryota > Metazoa > Platyhelminthes > Cestoda > Cyclophyllidea > Hymenolepididae > Rodentolepis > Rodentolepis nana. The sequence continues at coordinate 41,602 of UZAE01012167.1, forward strand.
GAATGCATTTCAAACTTTGTAATAAATTTTGGTCCATAGAATGAGAGTATTACAGACATGATCGCAAGCATTCGCTCTAATATGAATCAGTCCAGATTGCGGAACAATGACAAATACTCAATAAAATATGTTTCGGCCAATCTGACAAATTCAATATTCATAACGATGGGGCAACGTATACCAGTACGGAAAAAAATTCTATTAACCGGCAGTTGACTTCTGGCTTCTAACTACCATCACCCCACTGTATGACATATTCGAATACTTCCACAGTACTCTTCCTACCTTTTTCTACCTTTGTGTCTCTCTTTTACATCTTTAACACACTCTTCTGTTCCCCCCCCTCTCGAAATTTTTTCCAAATTGATATTTCTTCTTTTCTGTGAGGCCTGAAGTCACCTAAAGGACTAATGAAACCATCAAAATGCCTGCCATTTGTTATAAATAGATATTCATAACGATGGAAGCTGTCATGACTATATTTACTACTCAAACTGTCAAGTGATAGAAAGTTTTTTCTGCTTTCCGCATTTAAATGCTTTAAATCACGATTAGGAGCCGTAGGTACAACAGTGACTCCTCTTTGCTTAAAGGAAATTAAATTTTAATAGTTAAAGAGGGATTGCTCATTTTTATCAAAAAATGATCACATCAAAGACAGTTTTGATTTGGCCTTATGATAATGGTATCTGCACTTACTTCAAGCATTATCAAAAATGTGATTTTGTAAATTTAAAATCTAGACCTAAAAATTCACTAAATTCTCCCTCCATATATACATTTTTATGGGATTTTTAGATATATGCTTAGATATCGTGATGTAAAACATTAATCAGAGTTTGGGGCATGAATTTATTGAAACATAAATATTATCTACCGATTAATGTATCTCTAGAAAAATGTTGTTGAAATACTATTGAAAATGCAATGCGCTTTCTAAGTAAATATTGCGACACATGAACACACAAAAATGCATTCTCAATAATTTTCCAATGGATGCAGTTCGGATATGCGTTTTCGCAAAGCATTCAAGTTAATAAATTCCAGGAAAAACACGCCCAACATACACAAAACAAGGAGTTTGCGTTTCAAATAGCTCGGATAACAAGTATACAAAATTGAAATATCACTTAATTTTTTTTTAAATATTTGACAACTCACTGAAATTATTTTTTACATTTGCAGTGATAATTTAATTATTATTTTTACTTAAAGTAGGCCAACGAGAACATGTGATTGTGAAACAGTGGTCAAGTTATAGCTTTAGCATTGTGATTAGCAGGCTTAAGCATAACTTCGTGATTGTAAGTAGAATAAAACTTTGAGTGATAATTGTCCCTTAAAACCTGGATTTATTTGAAAAAGTAAATAAAACGTCACCGTTAGATGTCTACCAAATGCATATTAATTTATTGAGACTAGAGAGAGCGGAGTGGCCAATCACTTTTTGGAAGTAGGGATAGCATAGAGGGTGGCAGATTTCGAAAACCTGGATTTACGGAACATGGAGAATAGTTGGAAATTCGTATAAAGAGTATTTATTTAGTCAATAACGTATGTTTTTAGTGGCTATATCATGTCTCGTTTTCGTCAGTTTTGGCTTGGGCCAATAATAACTAAGTAATATATTGCGGGATGAAATAGCCTAGCGGCTGAAACAAAACTTTTTGAAATAATAAAAAAGAAGAAGAACCTTACTTACCAATATATAAGTAATCGTAAAAATCTCTCCAATTAAGCATCCTTATTCTACGTTAAAATAAACACTAAAGCTAGCCAATACATTTTCCAAATCACATATTGGGTTCAGTTATACGTATAACAGTGAATGGTAGGTTTTAGAGAAGCTTCGCAAAAGAGCGATTTATAAATGAAAGCGAATATTCATTCATTACATAATTATGTTTATCTTCGCAATCAAATTCGAAAACTTTATATTTACCGAGCGATACAATGTCGCACTTCCAGTTCAAATGCACTCAAAATTAAGTAATGGATACAAATTCCTTTACTGAAATGATGCATTTAACGTTTTTGCCATAACTTTATTTTGACATTATTAATAGAGGACAAACGGAGCTAAATATTCGATTAAAAACACAACAGTTGAATAGACAAAACAGACTTGTTAAGCCGTGGAAAAACAAATGCAAGCGGTTAAATGAAAAATCATAGATAAATAACGAATGCCATCCTAAATAAAGCTAGTCTTTCCTTGTTGTCGAGGTGAATTTTGATTGACTTGATCTATGCAAAATGAGCGCTAACGTTTGATCAGTTATTTTCATAAAGAAGCGTTAAAACCGAATATTTACGAAAATTACTTAAGAGATTATAAAGATCTTGCACTAAATAACGATTTTAGTAAACCTGTTTTGCTCATAATGAAGCTAAATTATAAAATTAAAATTAAAATAAGGCGAACTAACCAGCAAAGACTTCAGAAAATCAACATAAGAATAATATTTTTGAGACAAATAGTTGTTTGGCGGTTTATACTAAAAGTGTATTCGATGGTTTTTCTATCAATACTGTCACCCAATGCTGTATATATTGATGACCCAAAATTATTGCTCAATCTGCTTAATTGTAATTTAAACTAAATACATGGAGTAATAATCATCACAAGATCACAAAAAAGATGAAGCAGAATTGATTTTAACTTGAGCAAATCCATTGCAAATAATTATGGCATTATTTTATTTAAATCGAATACAAAGTTGCAACATACTTGAAGTGTGGTTACCCTGCTTGATCTAGACCACGGTAGCCGAACTAGACATAGAGATGAATCTGGAGAAATCTGAGCAGCAACAGAATCAGGAGAATACTTTACGGATTGGCGTCCAAACGTTCCAAGAAATTTGTGAATTTGCAGATCGACAATACCGAATTGAGTAATAAGATTTCGGGCAAGATGAACAATTGCCAAGCCGTTGCGACTACAAAGAATGGATTTAAAGTGCAAATTTTGCACAGATGAAAGATGAGCTGGTATGTGATTGTATTCAAAATGTTCTGCCAATTTTGAATGTTTAGATTGCTTGTGTATTGAAAACGTTCCACGTCTTTTGCTAAGATTAACTATATTCTGTTTGCTTAGACAGAAGGAATTGGTACATTCCGTCGGTTTATTGTAAGGACACTCCATTGTTTTGTCGTTAAAGTTATAAAGTGCTGCAAGTAAAATACATTAAAAGTGAGAACCTACCACAATACTTCTTTCTCCATTCCTCAACTGAACAACATTGGACTAATGTCCAAGGACTGCCGCTAACACATGAACATGGATGTAATAATTGATCAAATAATTTTTGCGGCCCAGCAAGTTTGCTTTCATCTATCCCCATTTTGCTAATAAATGGATGGGTGAGTAATTGAACAACGCCTGTATATTCACATATATTTTTGTTCCCTTCGAAAAACTGTCAGTTATAGACCTATTAATTTGAACAGGTTAAACAAATATTCATATACAAAAACATTGTTATTGTTTAAATTCAAAATTATTTATCAAGTAAAGATGCTTGAATAGAACTGTATTTTTCAAAATTACCATTTCATATCATATTTTATGATATTATCGATTACACATACGATTAAATTGAAATAAAATAGGGCCATATTATAAATTAAAACTTTTAAAAGCCGAAAAATTCTGTTTCTTCTTGTTTTAGCTTTATCTTTCTTTAGGTAATTTCTGAAGCCATTCTGTGTTAATAGCAAAATGTGTATTTTACTACGCTAAGAGAGTTTATAGGAGGATTCGGGAACTTTATTGGTGCTGGAAATGGCAGATGCTAAATATCAACGTGAACTTCAAACCATTTCTAGTTACCATTACTCCGATAGTTGGTTAATTGAACCAAATTGTTGCCACGCGAAGGAAAGTTTTGACGTTAATAGAAAATTAGAGTTGGTTTCTCGACCATTAAGGGAGCATAGTAAAAATATAAATGATTTAGGTTATTAGTTCTCTGTAGTATTCGTTGATTTCGCACTTATATGATCATAAAGATTTCTCAAACTCGCTGAGCTTGCATTAATCTAGCACTTAATAAAGCTGAGTCAAATAAAAGGTGCTCTTGAACATGCAGTGAGCTAAGGTAAAAAGCCCATAATTAAAATCTAAATCTTCTACTGTGAGGTGGCTCTGGTCAAAATTAATTTCAAAATGCTAGAAATAATGTTTTGTGATAGGATTAAAATATCTGACTCCTTTTGACAAATAATGAAAATTTTTATTCCATTACATTCGGCTATATAGAGAGACAACATGGAGGATTAAACACTGAATACTGGTGTATTTTAGCAGACATATATGTTACCCTACCATAATGAGACTTGAATGTCAATAGTGAAATCATTTCCACAAAAAATACTGAAGTTGGTTTCTCTTAAATGAGTTGGTACAAAAAATGTGCCAACTGACTGGTTAAACTTAATGTACTTTTAAAGGCAATGAGTTCCAAGCAACACTTACCTTTGGGAAATTAAACGTCTCCCACGCCAATTCACATTTGGTGTTTGCTCACAAATACCAGCAAAAGGGCTAATAGTCTCACGGAGACGCTGAATTCAAATTAAGATTGACGTATGAGAAAAAAATATATGAATTAAAGTGTTATTTTCTCTTAATATATCATTTCCCCCACTTTCATTCCAATCTTCGGTAATATGATTTCATACGTTCCGATTATTCGTTTAGTTTCATGCAACCTCCCGTTATATTGCTTAAAATGGCGTCGGGCAAAATGTTATATGCAAAGGTGACAAAATATTACAAAAGGTGGAAAAGTTTCAGAGGACAAACAGATATAGATATTATTAATAAGGTTTCAATAAAGTCAACCAATCAAAATAAATTTATGAAAGAAATTCATTATCGAATTGTTTTTAAATTTCGGATGAAAGTAAGCATAGGCTGTTTTTTAAACGCTTAGTTTGTCATGTTATTGATGAGCATGATTCAATCGAATATTAAAAGGCACAGAATTTCGGTTATGAGACCGAAAGTTACCACATGGATTAAATAATGCTCTCAGGTGAAAAATATCAATATATTCCAACGAAATGACAAAATTGTTCCTACTCTTATTTTTCTAGTAAAATTCACCGTTCCATGAACAGCTGTTACTGCATTGAACTTAGTCCAAGCGGTTAAATAAGTTAGAAATATTTTATCAAAAATGGTCTGCTATTAAAATATTTAATAAATTCAATTACCAGAATATATCATAAGAATGGTATTTTATTTAAATTAATTGTTAAAAATCAGACAAAAGAGCAACTATGGTTTGAATTTTCGTTATAGGCTAAATAATTGGTGCGGAGCCTTGAGTACTTGATCTGCCATTGTGTTCTCGTTTGATTAAAATGAGCATCGGGGCTTTACCTCCAGGAATGATTCCACCGCCTGCTCCAGGATTACCTACTGCACCAGCTATTCAACAACCAACGCCAACTCTTCCTCCTAATAATACCATTTACATTAATAACCTAAATGAAAAGATCAAAATTGATGAGCTTAAGAAGTCGCTGTATGCCGTTTTTGTGCAATTCGGCCAAATTTTGGACATTATTATTGGTAATAATTGAAATTGCTTTATTTACCATACATGCTAATTTTGTCTAAATCAGGTAAGTCCGTGAAGATGCGAGGGCAGGCGTTCGTCGTCTTTTCCGAGATCAGCTCAGCTCGTGCTGCTTTAGATGCAATGAGAGGCTTTCCACTTTATGAAAAGCCAATGCGTATTGATTTTGCTCGCACTACGTCAGATGTCATTGCGAAGCGAGAAGGAACTTTCGTTGAGCGTCCGAAACGTCAACCACCACCCCCTCCGATTCCTACGCAAGCTCAGTCTGACGCTGCTGCTATTGAAGCCGCCGCTATGGTTGGTGGTGGAAGTGCTCGTGCTATTCGTCGTCGGCAACAACGCCTCGCAGCTGCTGCCCAAGCCGCTGCTGAGAATGGTACTGCTGTACCTCCTCCACCCCAGCTAACAACGGCACCTCATCATCCTCCACCCATCAATCCTGCTACCATTCCTGATCAGCCTCCAAATAAAATTTTATTCCTCACAAACCTCCCGGAGGATGCTAACGAAGCTATGCTAGCGATGCTTTTCGCGCCTTTTGTTGGTTACCGCGAAATTCGAATGGTACCTTCGAGGCACGATATCGCATTCGTTGAGTTTTCGTCTGAAACAGAAGCTGCTACTGCCAAGCACGGTCTTCAAGGATTCAATATTAGACCTGGTCACCCCCTTCGAATTACCTTTGCTAAGAAATAAGTATGCTTTCATCGACAGTTGTCCCTTTTTATATAAATAAAACTGTTCCATTTCAAGTTGTCCACTTTTTAATTCTGGCTGTTTTTATTTCCGCTATCTTGACCCTAATTTTGACAGATTATGGATATCCGACCAAATCATACTCTCTATGTGAATAATTTAAACGACAAATTGAAGAAGGCGGATTTGAAGAGATTGCTTTATTACCTTTTCTCGCCCTATGGAAGAATTTTGGAAATTATTGCCATGAAAACTCAAAAAATGCGCGGTCAGGCCTTTATTATATTTCAGTCCCTTAATTCGGCTACAACAGCACTCAGAGCACTTCAAGGTTTCCATCTAATTGAAAAGGTAACTTCCATATTAATTTCTAGATGCAAAGCTCTCTTTATTGTTAGTTCTTGGCTAATAAGGGTATATTTCATTTAGTACTTTATCGTTTCCGCTTAAGTTTGAGAATTTATTCGCAACTGAGTGTTTATTCCTGATTTAGCTACTATTGGAATCAGTGTCTTGAGTTTATTTAGCAAATTTAGTTGCATTGCGTTGAATATAAAGCTTGTGTTGAAATAATCGTCATGCTCATGAATTATTTTTAATTATACTTTATCATAACGGCTTCATTACTTTTATTTATCTTAAATTTGAAACTGACATTTCATATGTGCTGGTATCTGTTTACTGCGAATTTTAGCCAAAATTTAATGAATTGAGCAGGTACATCTTGCTGCATATCATTGGTATTCGTTTAAAATCAGGTAGTCCTAGTATCTGTTTTTTAGGCTCTTTGGGTTTCTCAACAGATTTTGATACGTTTTCCTGCGCAAATATGGTTTTCATCGTGTTTAACGTTCTAAATTTTGGTCATTTTTATTGATGTTTTAATAATTTCAACCGAACCCAAATAATTTAACACATTTTTGGCTGTTACATTGAAAATCCCCTTTGTTCTCTTTTATTTCGTTTGATAGCTCTGATGTGAATTTCTGGTTTGCCAATCTTTTATCAGTATTTCATTTGCTTATTAAGTTTTTTGTTTAAGTTCTATTAGTGGGTACATCCCCTCTTCTATTTCCAGCACCTGTGCTAAATAGCCCAACTTTTTTAATTGGTATCCTACTAAGTTACCATTTGTTATATTTTAGAAATTTCTCAATTTCATTTCTCGATAAATTGTTATTGATTGTTAGTAACTGATTTGGATAAGATATTACAAAGCCAATCTCTATTCTGAGTCATCTATTGCGTATTATAAATTAGTGCGGTTGGCTATCCATATCTATAGAGTACGTACCAACGAAGCTCTTATCTTTATCTCTTCAATAACGGAATGTATATTCCCTGTTTAGTCATATGTCCTTGCTAAGTTCGCATTATCAAGCAGTTTATAAAACTCCATTTGAATCTTCCACAAAATGATCGGGCATTTAACTTTCACTTGTGCATCACTGAATACAATCCCCGTATAAGGTTTATTTATTTATATAAAGAATGCAGGCTTTATGATGGTTACCATTAGCCCTTTAGCTGACTTCGGGCTTCGCAGAGAGGAGGAGAAGCATCAAAGTGACAAAAAGTCGAGAGGAGGAATAGGATAGTGATTCGCAGAAGTAAAAGAGACGGACAGACACAAAGTCAGAGAAAAGGTAAGATGATTACGGTGGAAGTTGTCGAATATGACATACAGTGGGGTCGTGATAGTATGAATTCAGAAGTCAACTACCAGTTTAAAGACTTTGCCATGTAAGTATACTTTGACCGGAGTGCACCACGCGGAGGTAGGTCTATTTCACACCCCTCATCGTATAAGATAAATCTCAAGATTTAAATCTTCTATTACACCCTCAGTTACTTATATCTTGCTATCTCTCATAAACATATCTGTCGGGTGAAGCGAAAGCATTAAGCAAATGTAATATATTATGACAACAAATGCCATCTTAATCAGTTTTTTTTTATTTTTCTGTAACCAGATGTACTCTTGTAAGATTTATTCTTTAGAAGTCCCCCTGTTGTCTTCTAATGCTCTAATTGTTATAGGAAATCTTGTTTGCCATCCTTTTCCCTTTAATTTCATATTTCCTTAATTTAGCCTTATCATAACATTTTATGCTTCACATCTACCGGCATTTTTATTTAGCCCATGCGGATCCAGTACGCTCGTAATAACTCAACTCAGATTGAGGTTCTTCAGGGCGTGAATGCAGAGACTCAGAAGAAGAAAGAAGAGGAGCGCGAGAAGCGACGCCGAAGGAAGCTGGCACAACGTCAAGCTGCAATCGCTGCTTCTGCTGCTGCGTCTGGCACAGTGGCCAATCCAGCTGGGGTAAGTGTCTATTTTTATCAAACATGTCTTACTACTTATACACATTTAAGCAGTTTGCATATTAATCGATTTACTCTAATATTTGCTTAACCAATATTTGTGCCAAACAATGCGTTGGTTCAACTTCCTGATAGTATAATATACCCTTTTATTTTCACTTTACTCAACTTTCCGCGTTTTTTCTATTTCCACCATATAGATCTTATTTTGTCTTGATTATTTATCGATGGTCAAGGTTGTTGCATTCTTTGGAAGCCTACCTCTAAAGTGTCTATAGTTTGCATTTGTGAACCTTTGTTTTCTGCATGTACATTTTGATTCTAATTCACTGGACAATTAATTTTTTTGTAATGAAATTTAAAGAAAATTTGCGGTTACATCTTGCCTAACTGTAGGTAGGTTGATGTTACAAATTGATTTTTTTTAAATAGTAAATGAAAACTGTTTTTCATATTTTTTAATTGCCTGAAATTTTGTTCTTCTCGAGTTCTATGTTTGTCTTATATAATTATTTGAGGTGCAGAGTAATTAAATAGAAATCCCGAATTCCGGGGTTCTGACTATCATACACTGGCCCCGATTTACGTCCTTATATATTTTTGCACCCGCCTGACTGATTAATGTAATGTAAAATATTTTTTTCAATAAATAGACTTGTTGAAGGCCAAATAATAATAAAAATAGCAGTATGGGAGGAGCCGTTTGTAAAACAAAATGGGCAGAAGTTGTAGAGAGTTAAATCGTATAGCTGTTTGGTCAAAACTTCGACCCAGGAAGGTTACATCTGACGTATATAAGTAATGGCAGAAAGTAGAGAATCTAGCTGTTAAGAGCGAAGACCTGACAATTAGGGGGTTTGAAGAATTAGACTTTTATTAGTCACATTGGTGCCTACTTGGCGTTGAAATCTCGGTGATTGATAGCTATCCCGACAATCATCACGCTGTCCAAAGCATTAACTTAGACCGGCAAAACAGTAAATCCTGACCAATTTATAATGTGGATTCGTTTGAACAGCTGAAATATTCACCGACACCATTCTTGCGGACTGACATTTATTTATTCTCATTTGTTTATAGGCTGAAGGCGAAGTTGAGAATGAAATTCCCAATCGTGTGCTCTTTGTTAGCAATCTACCTGAGGAGACTACTGATGCGATGTTGACGATGCTCTTTAACCAGTTCAGCGGCTTCAAGGAGGCTCGAAGAGCGGTGGGAGGCATTGGCTTTGTGGAATATGACTCTGAGGCTCAAGCAACAGCCGCTAAGAATACCTACCATGGCTTCAAGTTGACTCGTACTCACGCTATTAATGTGAACTACGCGAAGCATTGAGTCGCCAGCCTTCTCCCTTCGTAAACACTTGCTTCACTAATATTTGTACAGTTTCGTGAATTAAATTTTATATCGAATTTAAATTACAATTCTTGTTAATTGTGGCCTATATGTGTAGTGGGAAGAGTGCTTGGATATCTTAAATTTCTCTTGCGGAATACACCAGCCTTTATCCTAAGTCGTTAATCTACTGTACTGGCCAAGTACTCATTGCTTGTCTATCCTTATCCATTCATCCTTGAATTCAAGTGCATTCGCAGTTTATATGTGCAGTTTTGTGATTGATTTTCTGTCAAATTTTAGCTATTCTCTTTTTTAACAAACATTTAGTTGAAATGCTAGAGTAGAGTCTAATTAGAGGTATGAAGAGCTTTGAAATTTATCATTATCTTATTAAACCGGTAGCTAAATTTGGTTAAATATGAATTTACTGGTCTCATAGGCTATATTCCTGTTAGCCCGCTTATCTAGAAATCCCAAAATTGTTCTTCCATTTCGCTACTTGAACTTTCTGATATGTCTGCGCAATTTCCCAGTTTAGAGAACTCGAGTCCCTATTGCCGACCACTATTCAATTGGATTGGTGGGGGGGGGGGGGGGGGGGGACCATGAAGGACTAAAGCAGTACATTTACGTGAACATGCTTGTGGCTGGGTCGGAGCATCATTACCGATGAGCGCAGTGAAGCAGTAAAGGATTTTCAGTCTCACAAGTTTATTCAAATTCCCACAAATCTGATGCGGTCCAAACTAATGCAAATATTGCAGACTCCATTAGGATATCACACGTTTTTAAGCAAGGCAACGTTTCTCCATGATTTGAAACCGCTTCTCAGTACTGTTGTGCTTTTTCATTACGTATTTTTGAATCAGCTTGCTTTATGTAAATTGAATTAACCGTTCAAGCTGTCGCATTTCGAAATCGATTTCCTCATAGAATGTACTCCATGCAAAGGTGATAATCGCAAGGGCGAAATCTGATAAAAATTGAGGATGTGATGAAATCTCCCATTTAAATTCCATTTTTTGGGAGATCCTTATTGTTATTGTTGAAAAATTATCCTTTTGGGGTTAAATGAACCTAAAGGCTTTCTTACACTTTCCGGTTTAGTCTACTCACTTTGTGTCAACAAAACACTTCGACTGTACATGTTTCGTAGTGAATTTTAAACTCACATCCCACCAAATGCAAAAAAGTAGTTTCCGAAGGGTTGGTCCTGGTCTGCAAAGGGAAGGAATGAGGGTTAGATTTGAAGTAAATTATTTCTTTTATCCACTAATGTCGCTGCAAACGGTCTATTTCTTGTCTCCTAGTAAAAATTGAATTTTGAATGAAAGATCGATGGCTTTTCTTGACTACAAAGAAATGCATTCGTTTTCGTACTCAGCTTTGCTGTATTGGGAAGTTGACGTGGTGACATCCCAATTCCAATCTTATTCACTTTATCGATAAACTTTAGATATGATTTGAAATGTTCAACTCCGACGCGAGCTTGAGATAGGCTTCTCTTGGTTAACTGAGGATTGGATATGCCAATCATTTGAGTTTTAGAGTATTATTTAAATGGTTATTGTCAGATTTAAATCTTCTAAACAAAAATTGGCATCAGCGGAATGTCAGCAATTACTTGAAAGCGTTAAAGTCCTATTGGAAGACAAACACTATCAAAGTTAAGCCTTAGCTATCCGTCTGGTTTGGTGTGGGAGATTTCTACCGTCAACAATAAGATCAAAGTGATTGTCTGCTATGTGAGAATTAGCTTGCGGAGTTGCGTCCTTCAACTTGTTCGGGCAAAAGTTATTTATCTATTTATATCAAATGACAGGCGTTTTGATCGTTATCATTAACCCTTTGGTTGACATCGGGCTTCACCCAGGGGGAGAAACATCAAAGATACAAAAGATCGAGAGAGGGACAGAATAATGATTTGCAGATGTAAAAGAGACAGGTAAGGCGAGATCTGCTGAAATGGTGGATTATGACATACAGTGGGGGTGATGGTAGTTAGAAGTCAGAAGTCAACTGCCAGTTAATAGACATTTTTTTGCCGTATGAGTATACGTTGCCCAGGGTGCACCACGTGGAGGTAAGTCTACCGCACACCCCAAGTTCGGACAAAAGTTGCATCCACTTATTACGTGAGAGATTACTTACTTGAACCTACCATATGTACATTTATATGAGGGAGTTTTGTTCCCTCATAAACCACTTGTCGCCGAAATGTAATGCTTGATTTTTTACAACATTCGTTTCACACTTTAAAATATCGTATTGACAACACTGAATACAAATTTAGTAGTAAAACTGTAATATTAGGCAATATCTCGAAACAGTCCTTGATAGGTTAGGATTATTACTTTAATTCAAGAAAACGTGAGAATTTGCAAATTCAACTATTTATTCATTCTTAAAGCATCGTTTGGTTGTTCACTAATCCGGAGACCAAATTTCAGGGAAGATCACCTTAATGTCTACTTGATTTCATGTCTCCTACATTTAATTTAGTGACTAGTTAATTTCGCTGAGTAGTTGATGATGTTAACATAATTAGTCCGCATTTCGCCTAAGTAGAGTTAATAGGATTTAACGTGATAATTTTTTGGGAGAGATAGGGATTGAAACTATCAGACGTTGGCTACGATTGCACTGAATGATTTAACATATTTCATTGGTGCATATTCAAAGCCTCCATGATATGTCGACATTGGAGAATAAAGCGGCAAAATGAACTTAGAGCTAGACAAGTAAAGTCTCAGAACAGTAAAATTCATGCTTCAACTTGAATAAACTAACGTTTTAATTTGTTATTTTGAAGTCAGAAAGTGACAAAACGAGAGAATGTAATAAAATCGGCTTTTACCTAAAATGTGGTGAATTCTCGCTTTCTGCCTAAAAGGAAATACCTTAAGAAAGTAAATGGAACTAGGAATACGAATAATAATAGAAAAAACATGTAGTCGGTAGATAGAGCATCGTAATCACGTGTCCACGGACTCCATGATGTCACTCTCTACGAAGTTACCGGACGAAGACACAAATGTGATTCCTTGTTGTCTCACCCGTTGTGATCACTTGCCAAAGACGTGCAGACTATATATATATATATATATATATATATATATGCTAAATATATATATACGTATATATATATATATGCTAAAAAACTGCTCATATAGGGTAATTTAGAATGTGATTCATATTCGTCAAACTATAAAGTGGTCAAATAAAATGATACTTGCTTTCTTAACACCACTTTAATATTGCTATCTAAATTGAAAATCACACAGAGGAGCCTTTTTCTAATGGTTGACGTGAAGAAAGCCTCGTAACCTTTTGCCTAACACGTTTGATCTCACTTGTAATTTATTGGATCATACTGAGAGAATAAATGAAAATTATCGAACTTTAATGTGAGCTATTACCAAATTGAATAAAGCTTATAGTTTATTATTTTGGATAATAATTTTGTATACTTACGATGGCTAAAATGGTATTTGAATAGTCTATTCAACTCTCGTAGTTTTTGGAAAATGGAATAGCCCCCCACCATCAGTGACTTTACATAATGTTTAATGCCTCTAAGTTCAGGTGTATTTCAATGCTTTCTGCCGTTTTAGATTTGGGCGGTAATTCTAAATATTTATATCTATTTATTTATACCAAATGGCAGGCGTTTTGATAGTTACCATTAGCTCTTTAGTTGGCTTCAAGCTTCACAGAGGGGAGAAGGAACATCAAAGTGAAAAAGTCGAGAGGGGAGGGGGAGACGGAAGAGTGTATCAAAGATGCAAAAGAGACAGACACAAAGGTAAGGAGGTAAGGTGAGGTGAGTACTGAGGAAGTAGTCGAATATGACATGTAGTGGGGTGATGGTAGTTTGAAGTCAGAAGTCAACTGCCAGTTAATAGACTTTTTTGGCGTATGAGTATGCGTTGCCCAGGGCGCACACCCAGTAATTCTAAATATTAAGCACTGCAAAAAGTTGGTGTATATCAAGCGTTTTTAGGTGCAATTTGGGCAATATAAGTTCTATCCGATTTAAATGAGTCAATAAAACGTTATTTCGTCATTTTAAAAACCTGAATTATATTTAAAATATGGCAATCATTTTACCAGCAACAAGTGTAAATATGAATACTTGATTTTAATTATCAATTCTCTGTTAGGAGGGTGGGTGAAATTTCCCTGAATTTCAATTTTACTGAAGTGAATAATAAAAATTATAGCTCATATAACAACAACAAAAATATTAAAGGAATAAATTAGCCCTTCGAATAGAAATAAAATTGAAAAGAAAAAGGCAAGTTGAAAAAAAGTAGAAAAAAACCAAAACACATAAATTATTTAAGGGAATTTCAAATATTTCGTGCGAAGTATA
>UZAE01012168.1:0-55922 GCA_900617975.1 Rodentolepis nana
GGGACACAATAGATCCGCTTTCGAAGGAGAAATAGAGGCCATTAGGATAGTACTATGCCAATTATGTTGCCTGGACACGAAATTCACCAAAGCGGTGATACTTTCGGTTTCACAGTCAGCAATAAACTCAATTGAAAACAGAGAGCCACCCAAAACAGCTGAGATAAAGGAATGTAGAAAACTCTATGAGCTGCTGAGAGAGAAAAACAAAACAGTGGTCCTACAATGGATTCTTGGTCACTGTGGCATTAAAGGCAATGAGCTTGCTGACACACATGCTAAGAAGGGAACAACAATTTTGCAATGCATGTACCGGCCGATGTCTTTCCACACAATGAAGGCCTTAATCAGGAGAGAATTCAAGACCTCAAGGTGCAACGAACTTAAAGCTCGAACAAAGGAGAAACAGTGGACAGTGGCACTCTCCGACATAGCCGACTGACCAAGAATCGAAGCCGTTGCTGAGTTTAGACAACGTTCCGGACACGATTACTTGGCAAAACACCTTCACAGATTGGGAGTATACACTCAACCCACGTGCCCTCTATGTAACCTACAGGAGGAAATGGAGAAGACCCACCTGATTCGGTGTCCAGCTCTAAAGACAACGACGAAAACCCAGAGTTGCTTGGAAGCAAGAAGACAGCTAATGAACTGCTATTAATTAACTGCTGTAAATGTACCCCCCCCCCCACCATTGGGGTTCAACTTGAAAGACTATTGACACCTAGCTTTAATTTCTACTTCCATTTGACCCCCCTCTTTTCATCCATCACTGATAGATTTCTTTCAGACGAACTTACACTATGAAAAATTATGTATTTTTTGTTTAACTAGGGGAGGGGGGTTATAATAGATATTTGCATGTCATATCTAAAATTGTTGCTAAAATGAGTGATTTCATCCAAGAAAGAAAAACCATTAATAGATTGTTAAGTATTTGTATATTTGTTAAAATTTGCTAAATTGCCTGGTCGTTGCCTTGTAGACTTCTGGTGTAAAGCCTAGCATTAAGGTCATGGCGTGTCAGTATTAAGTTCCGGGACATGTGGCTATTTGGGAGGCAACAATAGAATTTGCAATGGGTATACTACCTGCGTCGGACGAAGACTTAAATTATGCTTTTCTAAACTTTAATTCACTCGGAAATTACGTCTTGATTGTGGGCTGCCATAGTGAAAAAAACCTTGAATAACTCTTTCCAACCCGGCTAAAATATCAATAGCAGCCGATGTTTCTTTGCGTAATCATAAATAGAAGTGACCCAGTGGAAGAGTGGATTAGAAAAACGAAAGAACTCCATAATGTGTTGCGGAGGTCGAGGTCTTGATAAGGAAGTATCATTAAATATTCTGAAGATGGAAAGAGAAGATCCACAAGTTTGAATAAGTAAGAAAGAAATTACGCCGGACCTAGAGTCGATAGGGAGCACAAAAGTGGGTTGGGGTAGCCACTTGTCGCAGTGAACACTTCCATCTCAAACACCATGGGATTGTAATTGAATCTATTTCCTATCTTTGTTCCTTATTGCTTCACTTTACGCTCACGCATATTTTCGTGCCATCAAGTACTTACGTAATGATTGGCGGATTTACTATTTTACCTACTTACAGTTCTACAGTAGTAGAGTGCATGTTGCCAAATATATTGCCAGTATTTACCGTCATAAAAATAGATAGACATAACTTATTTTTTAGCTCGAAATAAAGTTAATGCATATTAATCGTACAAACTTATTTGCAGATATTAGATACTTAAAAGTTTAGTCGTATATCTTAAAATGGTGCACAATTTATGCAAATACTTACTGTCTTACTTCACTAATTATTCAGAGAATAAGGCGGAGGAAATATCTAATTTTTGCGCATTTATTCAGATTACGCTAATTGCAGCCTAACATTCTCACTTTCCTACTTTTAGGAAAAGGATATACGCAGTACAATGGTTTATCTTATTTACTATCCTGATCATATATGCATTTGCACATTAATTTATATCAAATGGCAGACGGTTTGAGAGCTATCATTACCCCATTAGCTGAATTCGGGTTTGACGTCAAAATGACGAAAAAAGTCGTGAGGGGGACAGAAAAGTGATTCACAGATGTTAAAGAGACAGACAGACAGAACAAAGGTGAGGTGAGTACTGTGAAGGTAGTCGAATATGACATGCATTGGGGTCATGGTAGTTTGAAGTCAGAAGTCAACTGTCGGTTAATAGACTTGTTGCCTTGTGAGTATACGCTGTCCATGGGGCATCACGTGGGGGTAAATCTATCGCATATTCTTTTCGCATTGCATTCACTTTAACTATGTATCAAAGGGGGTAACTAATGGGGTAACTAATCATCAAAATAACTACAATTTCCAATTCAAATGCTGTCCATACAACTGTGCGAATTCTTTTCTTACTGTTAGCAAGCCAGTTAATTAAGGCATTTTTATGAAATATCAAACGTATTCATTTCACTGTCACAATCCCTAAATCATACTGAGAGTTTTGCTTTAACTATCAGGTACGCACCCGGGGTTAAGAGAAAGTGGATGAAACTTCAACGATCAACTATGAGGGCAATCGAGGATGAGAAGTCCGACTTTCTAACTCTTTGCGCACATAGAAGGGGGTCATATAGGAGTCGGGAATGGCTGCAGAATCTGGGGACTGATTGCCATGGTGGCACCTACAATCAGATTACTGGTGATAGTCAGAGTTGGCCCCAACCAAGGTGGTAAGAAATGAAGTTTAGGATAATTGCATACTTTGGGGTCATAGTTCCTCACTGGTCCACAGAATGATCACAATGGTCTGCATTCAAGCTGATGCTTCCCTACTTACAGAGAAGGTTATTATCTTAATGCTATTCATGGCACTCACTAGTTTTCACCACTTTCCCTTCACAGTACTAGAGAACCTCTATTTATCTATTACGTGATCAGATCTGAGTAGTACAAACAGTTGCTGGTTGGTGCACAAAGTTTGCAATATAAGTCGTATGAATACCAATGGTTAGGAAAAAATATGTATTAAATTGGTGAAGGTTATTCAAGGAACTGAGTGAATCCTCAAGTTTAATAGTAACCAACTCCATTTTGGAACTTATCTGATGTTCATGTGCTTACAACCATATTTGCGTCTATTTCTCCCAACCCAAAACTTTAATTCTAGCTAGCACTGAAATTTCTTTAAGTCAGAATTACGAAAGGAAGTAAGACAATTCTCCTCAAAGACATCTAACATTCCATATCTGGGGTGTGCGATAGACTTACCTCCACGCGGTGCACCCCGGGGAACGTATACTCATACTTATCTTAATTTTTCCCTGCCTTTGTGTATGTGTGCCTCTTGTACATCATTGAATCACTCTTCTGTCCTCACTCTCCACTTTATCTCACATTGATGTTCCTCCTACCCTCTGTGAAGCCCAAAGTCAGCTAAAGGACTAATGATAAGTGTAATAAAGCCCGACATTTGAAATACATTCCACATCCCATTGTATTGCCGTCAAGATTGGCAGACCCATTTGAGTATTGTAATACCACCTTTCCTGTTTAGCTGCATAATGCTAATAATAATTCATATTAAGAAGGCTTTAATCAGTCAGGCCAATTCATTGGGAACCTAATGCAAACTGACACAAATATGTCGGCGCAGATAAAGTTCATTATCAGTTCAATTAAGGTCACGAAAATGTACTATTTATTAATTTTCGTGTTATTACCCAGGGTGGTGAGAAATGAATAGGAGTTTTAATCGCAGGAAACCATCTGAAGAAGCAGATTTTCCCATATATCAGCTAAAGTTTGAAATGGGGGAAGGGGGATGTCAAGAAGACTAGGCCTTGAAAACCTTACTTTTATTAAATTCTGAAGCCTTTTGATTGGTGTATGGAGTATAGCTTACTTTATGATCTCCCAATACTCAGAGCTTATGAATTACCTCCAAGTTTAATCGAAGAGTTTATGTGCACAATATCCAGAACTCGCAAACCGATTGATCTAATTTCGTGGTTGGTCTTATCATCTCAAGTTATTTCGATATTTCTCTACATGGAGGTCAAAACATTGTAATTACAAATGTTTATTTATTCATTTCTAATGGCAGGCTTCATGGTAGTCATCGTTAACCCTCTAGTTGACTTCGGGCTTCACAGAGGGAGGTACATTAAAGTCGAAAAAAATCAGGAGGAGGAACAGAAGAGTGATTAGGAGATTAAAAGGGACAGTCACAAAAGTAGAGAAAAGGGTAAGGTGAGTACTGTTGAAGTGGTCAAAGTCAGAAGTCAACTGCCGGTTTATAGACTTTTTGCCGCATGAGTATACGTTGCCCAAGGTGAACCACGCAATGGTAAATCTCTCACACCCCCTAACTATAAATGTAAGCACCTAGACCTGATCATGACAGACAGCTAGCCTGTCTCCGTCCTAGTTAACATGTTAATGCTTGTTCTCATTATTGGAAATGAGTCCAAAGGAGAAAGTGAAAAAAATAATGTCTCAAATTTACATAAGCATGACATGGCGCCACCTTTCTAACTCCTAATTTGTTTCCGTTCAATGCGTTACTGTGCCGAAGTAATTTAAACAAAACTTACTTTTCGCAAATAAGAAGGCAAAATAAAATAAAAAATTTCGCAAATAAACATAGCAGGAAAACTTATTTTTCCATAACCACATTAGGGTGTATCTAGGGCAAAGTGATTTAAATAACTAAAATAACAAAAATCAAAGCCACAATAAATATTTTCTTTTTAGGGCAATTAGTGGCTTAAAATGCAATTGCTACAATCGATTGATAATTGCAGGTGCTATCAACTGCGCATCTAGTTTTACTGTGGTGGAAAGAAATAGACAATACTATATTACTATCGATTGATGGTCGCTTGGTTGAAAGCTATTGGCCAGTATTAATGAATGATTTTGACATTTATATTCTTTCTTATTTCGCGTGTTACACACACTTCAGAGCCACCAGATTTTTAATCTGATAAGCTAGTACTGGTTGTTGAAGCGCTAAGTGGTACCATAACCAGACTGTGAAGCTATCCCAAAAGTCCTAGTACGGTAGATATTACCTTACGAAACGAATGATCTTTTTGAAAGGTTACTAGGTTACCATATCCTGTCTCAATACGAAAGAACTAAGATTTATGTAAAACGTAGTAAATATTAACAATTGAAGTGAATAAAAGAGGAAAACTAGTGTTGAGCGAGTGGAATCTAGACTGCGAGAAAGAGGGCCCATGGAGGTTTGATAAGGTCGCTAAAAGGTTTAGCGTCCTTCTTTTCTAGATGAATAACCAATAAAATTAAGAACTGACAATTAGGAGGAAATTGTGAGCCAATGCTGGACCTCTAAGCGGTGTCATTGATTCCACAATGATCCTCTCTTCAACAGTCAATCACATAAGAATAATTTAATAAACGAAAGAACCTTATTTGACATCCCTAAGCGTCAAAAAATCTTCCTCCACACCTTAATTAACTGCCACGTGCACATTATTCCATTGGGCACCTGGCGGTGATCTAACTTCAAGTCAATATTAATTGTGCAAGTCAAAGTTAATGAATTGGAATTAGTGGAGTCAGAATTTATCCATCTCAAAGAAACTTCCATTCTGATGTGAAATTATTAATAATATTTCAAATAATTGTTGTGGAAATACTGAAGGTTTGTGGTAAATTTTACAGAATAATACCTGAGTGCTTGTTTTTCACACACACACACACACACACACACACATTACTTCAAAAGTGTAAAGCCTTCCTCATACTTAATGACAGCAGGAATGGCTGACTGGAACCCACCCCATTCAAGACGAGACGGCCCTCCAAATATGGCTCCTTTAACACTGCAATGGTGGCTACTGTGGCAGGTGGAAAGCGGCACAACAGACAATCTGATTTGATTGACCTCCAACAACCGAGTTTTATTTCTTGCTACAGATCAAGGCCGTAATGAACACTAATGTCTGCTCTTTTTTCAATAATTATTTGAAAATAGCGCAATTCCATTGTCTAGTGATTTTCTTCAAAAATCTCATCAACCTAACAGTAATCAACTATTCGTTATATTTCCTGATTCAGTGTGTTGAATTTATTTCGAACACTGTTCAACTTAAATTCGTATTCCCCGCCTTTCTTGATCCTCAACATTAAGTAGATCAGGTGGTTACTTTGTTGCCTGGATGAGCAGTGATAAATTTAGAAATTGCAACAGACATTTTGACAACTATGCTGTGCTACTGAGAAGGCGACATCATTTTCTTATTTTTCACATTCAGCTAGGCGTAATTCCATTTTCGCTCCAAAACAAAACCGCCAACAAGTCAATTTGCGCTTTTTGCGTCTTTGAACTTCTAATTGAAAGTCAAAATCTTTTTAGGCGATTGCAATGTATTTATTTAAATTCCACTCTATGTTTTTACTTTTTAAGCTCGGAAATGATATTATTCCTAGTTAATTTATTTTTGAAGAGTAAGCGGTAATTGATTACCGTGCTATTCACTTTTGTCCATGCATTATCAATAAATAATAGGCATTTAATTTGACGTTTCCTGCTTCTAAAAAGTAGACCATTATGAAATTTGATTTTCAATGAACCTCATGAGCAGACTTAATTGATGATCACGCTGAAAACTTTGTCAAAGAAGAGTCTTTCAGCCTTTTTAGCTATTTCCTCTTTTGTAGACACTGGAAGTTTGCGAAAGTAATAACATCAGCACTTTAATACAATAACGATTTAGTTACTACATTGCAACAGTTGAACGCCGTCCGTGGATAAACGGTAAAGGTCCACATTGACTATGTTAGAGCTCAGAGAGTTGATCTTCAGTGCATTATACCGAATGATTTGTTAATTCCAGTCAACCATGGAAGGTGGTATAGTGTGGACAACTCACAAGGGTGACTTCAAAGTGGTTTCCCCGCACCCTAGTCCAATAATGATGAAATCTCCTAGTGGTTTGGTGGAAATTTACACAACGAACAGAATTCATCTCACGTCTTCGTTGACATCAATTTCTAGTGCATTATCGCAATTAGCAAGTGGATTTAAGTAAAAAATTACCGACGGATATTTTTTGGGCAACATTTTACTGTTGCAAGTCTATTTTTTGCCTCTTTAGGGTCTATCTGCTCTAAGTTATTTCACTAACTGTGCAAAGGCTTTGTCGTATTGCAGCCCTCTTTGAATTTTCTGGTGTTACAAATAGAATTACATCTTACTAAGGAAGCCAGGCAGCTTAGAGACAACCTATGAAAATTGTTCAACTCGAGAAAAAAGTTAAACTGTGAATTTGAACCACGTCTGTTGGCTTCTTGCTGTAGGATGTATAGCACAAGTAGATATTTATTAGGACATATAACATAAATTAGACGAGTAAGTATGAAAGCACATGTAGTTCATAGGATGCACGAAAACAGGGTTCACGAAGCAAAGAGTTGACCTGGTGAGGGAAAGGTCACCCCAAGTGCAGCATGAAGTTAAGGGCGTTACTTTGTTTCCACAAGTCCACATCGCATATAGGAATTCAAGACCTCAAGGTGCAACGTACTTAAAGCTCAAACAAAGGAGAAACAGTGGACAGTGGCAAGAATCGAAGCCGTTGCTGAGTTTCGACTATGTACCGGACACCATTGCCTGGCAAAACACCGTCACAGATTGAGAGTATACACTCAACCCACATGCCCCCTATGTGACCTACAGGAGGAAATGGAGAAGACCCACCTGATTCGGTGTCCAGCCCTAAAGACAACGACGAAAACCCAGAGATACTGGGAAGCAAGAAGACCGCCAATGAACTGTTATTAATTAACTGCTATATATGTACCCCCCCCCACCCATGGGGAAAGGGGAAGTGAAAGTTTATGGCCTAATGATAAATTTCATAAAGCCTGCCATTTGAAATAAACTTCGAATATAGGCAAATGTTCTTCCGTCTGGCTTTTCCAGTCCAACATTTTCTTCCAATGTGTTCTGATACTTACACTACCACCAGCCATGTGTTTTCTTCTAAAGGACCACCTTGAAAAGGGTTGTGGGCTCCTTTTTAAGCGAAAATCCGGAGGCTTTATCAATCGCATAATTAGTAAATAGCATTCTCCCTATCAGTTTAAATAACTCTTGGCCTTGCTATTTATAAATTAAACGTTTATTAACACCCTTGGTACATAATTGTTTAGTCAGATCAATCGACATTTTCTAACCGATAAACCGAATGAAATAAGTAGGAATATTGAAATGTGCGAACCAATGAACCCCTTGTATTCTGATTTCTGTGTTTCTTCAATTTAGATTAATATAACACAGAAAATCTAATTAAACGCTGTTTTGTATGACATTAATTAAAAGAGCCCTCAAAATTATTTAAAAGGATTAACTAAAAAACTAATTATGGGGAGACTTAAAGATAAATTTAATTTATTGCCTTAAAATCAGGCTATAATTAAAAGAAATAAGAGAATTTGTGAGCCATAATTATGTCGACACAATTATGACGGATTTTAATTAATTTATAACTAAAATGTCTGAATTCGTCGGAACTTAATCAACTGGTGTCATTATTTTGAATTGATCTAAAAGTATTGGGGAAAATTTCAAAGATCCCACAGATATTAGATTATATCCTGTTATGTTGTGTCAATGCAATCTCTTTAGACATAAAAATGAGACAGTCATGACGACAGGGGTCAATTATAGCCAAGTTGTCTGGTCTCAAAGGGAGTTTGCCATTTGGCCAGGAAGTGGGGAATTGGATATCCCAGTGGTCATAGATTTCTCCCTTATATTTCGACAAACCCTTTTTTCTTCCAAAAACGGACAATCACTGAATATAGGCGTGAAAGCTTTGTTTAGAATATAAGAGATTGGGGCAGAGCCAATAGCTATGTTATTTTAACTACGATTTAAAAAACATCATTTGGAGATAATATTTTCGTCCACTCATTATTCTCTGCAAGCAATGGTTACCTGAGAATTTTAAAAAAAATCATTTTGCAATCGGCTGTTAAATGTCCGGCATTATTAACTACAAACCCCAACTGGAAAGTATTGGTAAAAATAGACTTGAACAGACAGAGGTTCCCATACAACTGGTTTGATGGGAAAGGTGCATTCCTACATCATACTGCTTAGCAAAATAAACCACTTCTATTTTCTTCTACACAACTGAATATGCATAGATGATTGTCCAACTGGTGACCTTTAACTTGACAGGCTATTGGATGCCTCTATCCGTAAAATCCACCTTTTCAGTTTCGTGCCTACTATTTCAACTCCATTTCTTATGCACTTCTTCTAATATGGGAGGGTACAGAAGATCTTGAGTGGACAGACCTACACATCGACCGCCAGGTCACCCGAAGGAAGTGATTTTCAAGCTCTACTTTTTAGCGCACTTAAGACCTTCTAAGAAGTCTTCGTGTAATTATTTAACAGACTACTATCAACCGAAATACTCGCTCTTTTCCATCAATAAATTTGTATTGTTGAGTTTTCATCAAATGATATCTAATTTAACAAATCTGAACATCACTCATACACCATTCACCTTTATGATAATTTTTGTTACTTTTATTTATTTGAGAATTTATCACCATTACAGCAAAAATTCTATATTGAAACCTCTTAACCGATAATATCTCTAACTTGACAAATATGCTTCCATCACTACTTTTTCATATTCGACACAACTTTTTACAATTTTAGACTAACGCCTCATTATTAATACTAGTTTGAAAAAAAAACATTTTGAAAAGAGAAGGAATAGCAGAGTCCCACATAAATTGGATAATAAGATTTTATAAATTCAAAAAAGCACTTATATTTTGATGGGAAGTTCACAATGATGGAAATATTATGTTTTTCTCCTCTATTTCACATAACGAACTGATAAAGTGGCAGTAATTCTCACACAGGAAATTAGGAGATTCCACTCACTTTTACCGATTTCAACGTTATTATTGGAATGTGAGTCTTTTACTAGTGTGCTATAATTTGTGATAACTGGCGGTAAATATACCTTTCGGCATTCAACCTCGTAGGGAGAAGACGCCATGGAGAAGAAACCCGCACCACATTACTTCGCATTCTGGCCTCCAACGACGGGTCCCACTTTGAACATATCTCAGCTTTCTCCTTGATCCATAAGCACAATATATACTTATTCACACAAATCCACGTAGAAACATTAAAAGCTCAATATTGGCTAGATGCAAAACCCCCCAGACTGCTATAGTGTAAACAATTCCAAGAATGGAAGAAACAAATAGTGAATAGCGATAATACGGGGGTAAATCAGCCCTTATGCATTTGAATAAATATAGTTAAATCATATCAATAACTTATTACAATTCAGAACAATGGGAGAAAGATGTTACGTCTTTTTACGGAGTTGGGGTGAGGACGTGCAAGTGCGAATATGGAGTGGGGAAGGGGGGGACGTTAAGATCCTATTCGCACAGCCATTCAAGGAAAAATGATGAGGGATTACAACAGTCGGACATCCAATGGCGACCAAATATCAGGGATAAATGCAGAGTTGAGAGGGCAGAAAATAGGCACAAGGGGGGGGGGGGGGGGAGGTCTGTATACAAAAATGGTTTGAGAAAGAGACGAGTGGATTAAGATGAGGGGTTTGAGACTTCGAAGTGTTTGTAGATCGAGGCGATGTAAGCCATAACACTAGCCCAGTCGGGACGGTCGTTTGTGAGCATTTCATTCAAATCAAGAGTAGTTGGGATACCCTGGCTTTCAGCGACTTTAAAAGCAACCTGAAAAATAAAAACTTTATCAATAGGTGATTAAATTAAACAAAAACATTTCAAAAAATTATAAGCCTATGTCAAAAACTATCACTGTAGATTCGTTCAAATCCTTCTAAGAATCTTGCTATGCTACTGCTAGATCATGTCAGTAGCCATAATGGGCCTGGCTGGTAAGTTAAGTGAAACTTGTGAAGTGATCGTATAAAATCATCACCATACTGCCTTGGTTTATTTGCAATCACTTGACATTCAAACGAGGTAACTATATAATCGACATCAATTGAACTCTAATTCGGAAGGAATATTGCATATGACTAAAGCTAAGTTACAAAACAAACAATACGTGAGTGCCTCTATTCGAATACACCCATCTTAAATTAAATCAACATCTAAATTTAAGATTGAAATATACAAATAGAATATAATAAGGTAAGAAGCTGAGACTTACTTCGAACCTCTTCTTCTTATCCATTCCATTAGCAACCTTCTCCCAATTCACCGCAACCAGTTGAGGCACATAGGTGTGAAGGAGAGCACACAATGCCAGTCCATCATTCCAGGAAGACGAAAAATTGGTTACATCCACAGCCCGATAACGCACAAGTCGAAGTTGACACCACTTGAGGAGAGCATTGCGTTTGGACGCAGCACCGGTACGCTTGGCTAATTCTTGAAGGGGGTCAAGAGGATCAACGGGAGGAGGGCAAGCAGCAGGAATAGATTCCGTGGGGGAATTTGAGTCTCCAGAAGGAGATTGGGGTGGGACAACGCTCGGATCAACAGCTGCAGCTGAGATTACCGTGGTAACAGCTTCGGCAATGGTTGCGTTTGCAGTGACAACATTGCTATCCGTTGGTTTGTTAATGACAGAGTTTGTGGGGATGGTGAGATTGCGCTTAAGACGAGGTGTTGTGGAAGAGGCAACATGAGGAACCGTCAACTCTTTTGAAGGGGAAGATGTGTCATCACGAGTAACTCCGAAGCTTGGCGTTGATCTATAACGCGTTGAAATGAGAATTGTTTATCAAGAAAATTATGCAGTTACAACAAAAAACTTAACTACTTCAGTAAACCCAGTTTACTGAATCAACAGTGCTAACTTGTACTTATCCAAAATGATGAATGCCAATGACATTTATGCTGCAAAATGTAAGTTAAGTATATCTAGGGGCCAAATATCGAATACCTAATTGGTAGTCCTCATTCTAATGAAGTGTCGCAGGGGAAATTGAAACTTTTTCTAGCAAAGGAATCCACCTAACAACCACACAGAATAATCAGCTGCGGGGTAGCTAGTATGTGTCCACGAGGTGACCATATGCGTGAAGGATGGAAGATGACTCATCTTGCGCGATGTCCCGAAAGGTGCACATAACCGGCTGTTGTTGGCAAGCTTCATAAGCATTGCCAGCAGCAGTCTTCCTCTTCTTCTGTAGCTGCAGCAACAAAGGTAATACGACGGAGGAAGCACGAATTAAAAGACATATGAACGATGGTGGCTGATGTGCCACCACACAAACACAAAAGAAGCTAGCTGACTAAAGATGAATCATCTTTACAAAAGGTTCGATAGGCACTGCCTATGCAGGTGCGTACATGTCCTGCTAAGTAAACTTATTTTATCTGAGGACAGCGGGACACAATAGATCCGCTTTCGAAGGAGAAATAGAGGCCATTAAGTTAGCACTAGGCCAATTATGCTGCCTGGATACGAAATTCACCAAAGCAATAATACTTTCGGACTCACAGTCAGCAATAAACTCAATTGGAAATAGAGAGCCACCCAAAACAGTCGAGATATACTAATGTAAAAAACCCTATCAGCTGCTGAGAGAAAAAAACAAAACAGTGGATTCCTGGTCACTGTGGTATTAAAGGCAATGAGCTTGCTGACACACTTGCTAAGAAGGGGACAACAATTTTGCAAGGCATAGACCGGCCGAGGTCTTTCCACACAATGCAGACCTTAATCAGGAGAGACCGAGGTCTTTCCACACAATGCAGACCTTAATCAGGAGAATTCCAGACCTCAAGGTGCAACGTACTTAAAGCTCAAACAAAGGAGAAACAGTGGACAGTGGCACTCTCCGACATAGCCGACTGACCAAGAATCGAAGCCGTTGCTGAGTTTAGACAACGTTCCGGACACGATTACTTGGCAAAACACCTTCACAGATTGGGAGTATACACTCAACCCACGTGCCCTCTATGTAACCTACAGGAGGAAATGGAGAAGACCCACCTGATTCGGTGTCCAGCCCTAAAGACAACGACGAAAACCCAGAGATACTGGGAAGCAAGAAGACAGCTAATGAACTGCTATTAATTAACTGCTACATATGTACCCAGTTAAGGCGATATTTCGATAAGGGATGCTTTAACACTTGCCTTTTATACAACTTACAGAAATCGCAAAATCGACTACTTTTATTGCCTCATATAATCGAAATTAGCTATCCTTATACAATATAACGTAACTGTGAATTTTCACAGCGAAAAGGACTCTTGCTATCTCACATCCTCAGCATAACATTCATTTAATGAAAGGAGAGCTTGACAAAGAAACGCGTAAACTAAGGAAAACGTGGGAATTTAAAAGGTGCAGACATACCTCGTTAAAGGAGTAGGAGAATTCGTCGACTGGTTGTTAGGAACAGCAACACCGGAAGGAGGTGACGTAGGATTATGTGGGGGTCCACCAGGAGCTGACTGGCCAACAATAGGTTCATCTATGAGTGAATGTCGTACAGACTTGGAGATATTTCGAACTGGGGTGGTGATTGGACTACTTCCAGCTGAATGCAAACGACGTTGTGGAAGCAGTGGGGAAGTGGCATCGGCATCTGCCATCTTGGCAGATTTTGCGGAAGAAGGAGAAGAGGTTTTGGCCTTTTGTTGATGTTGTACGGCCTTAACCTGATTCTCAATCGACTGAATAAGGCTTTGTACAGTTGGACCAGCTCGTCTGATGCCAGTTGAAGAGCTCGTGCTGACGGGACCGCCAGGCGATATGGAAGTGCTAAGACCAAGTTTCTGTATGTAGGTTCGTGGAAGATGAAAAGTAGTAGCAGCCGGTGTGGGAGGAGTGGAAACTACTTGAGGAATCTGGGTGGTTGTAATGACAGGTTGAGCATTGGAAGTTTGGGGAGGGATGTAAGCAGTCTCTGTTGAACTTGTCTCCATTGGTATAGTCATGACACCGACAGAACGTTTCTCAACCGAAGAACTGCATGGAAGAATAACTTGGGTAGAGGGAATTGATTGAGTGGATTTAGTAGAAGTATCCATCACCTTGGAGAGCTGATCTTGAAGAAGAGATTTCTCACGAATAGCAGTATCTAGTTCAGCTGAGATTCTTTCCACCTAAAATATAGAGCATGAAAAAGGCATGTAGATAACATCGTCACTTTTCAATAGTTGACAATGGCGAGCAGGCCCAAATAACTAAGTGGGGACATTCAAATAAAAGGATAGTTTACGATTGTTTCGATTTTACCCAAAATCGGGTAATCTCGACAACAGTAGAACATGAATTCTTAACTATCTAGACCAAGTAGAAGGGAAACCGATGCAGTGGTTCCCTATAAACGATTTTTGATATTCCCGAAACTCTTCTTACTTCTCGAATTCAAATTTGTAACGATACAAATGCCTACTCAAGCTATCTGTCCGCGCTACCGTTTCAACGTCTGAATTAGGTGTATTAAGGCATACTCACCAATCAAACGCCATGCACACTTACGGGTTTGAGACATTCGTGGTAGTTTCATGTCTAACTCCCCCCCCCCCCCAAAGAACATTATCTAAGCACGGTTCCGTTTGCATAAATGGCTATGTACGCACACACATCATGTCTATCCAATCATTCCTACAACAAGCACACAAACTTCAACCTCCTAAGCTTTCGGCTTCCAAAACACCTCAACACCAGTGTTCTCTCCTCTCTATGCTGATGCGCGATGGCCGAACGAAGTTATAAAAATGACGACTCAGATAGACTACGAAGCTTTCCAGACAACTAAGCTCTCCACTTACATATACCCTATCCATGTCGGTATAGTTCCTTCTTTAATGTCACCCTAAATCAATTGAAGCTTTGGTAATATACTAGCGATAGTCACTGCTTATCCTACAACACCTACTGTTCAAACTTCACGGGCCGAGAAAGATGGTAGAGGGTGTAATAGGAAACTAATTTAGACTAATTTATTCAGCTAACTAAGCAGAAATACTGATTTGCATTATAAAAAAACATTTCTGATACTATCCGATAAGTCTAACCATTTTATAGCCAACATCCACAGATTATCCATCTTAGCAACTAGCCAATGACCTGATAAGACCTGACTAACTGACTGGCCTTCTTTTGCATGCTTGTGTATTTCCCTGCAGAGCCATTCATGTGTCCTTACATAGCGAGATTGCGCAAAGTCGAAGCAGCAAAAAGCCCTTCACCACTTTGCTGCTTGCGTAAAAATACACACATATATGCACAACCTGTACATATATAAACATATTAGCCGTTCGTTGTAGATGCATAGGACAATGGATTTGAAATCGATGAACTAAGGGCCTACCTAATCTAATGTCAATGAAGAGTGAGCGAATTCGCATTCACCAATAAACATAAACGCATAATTTTGTGGGCACTTGACGTAATAGCTTATGTACAAGCGAAGAAGCAGTGCATTAGCATTTAGTGCATGTGGAAAACACTGTGAAAGCCTCTCCACTAATCTGCATAGGATAAGTTGAATCGAACATGCTATAAAAGAATAAAATGGTCCTAAAATTCGCTAAAAAACTTAGAACCAGAAAAATTTAAGTCTCGAGGCAAATGCTGAAAATACGCCGCAGAAACTATGAAAAAAAACGCCAGTAAAAAAACAACGCATTTAGAGCCAAAGAAAAGGGACCAAAGTTTAAGTACACAAATTTAAAAAAGTAAAGGAGATTTACTTACCTGGTTCTTCAATTCATGCAGTTTCATCTTGTACTGAGCGACCTGACCTTCTGATTCATGCCTGATGCTATCTGAAACTTGAACCGCCTTGAGTAGGTCTCTCTCGTAGAGCTTGAATTCAGTGACTTCACGTTCATGTTCCGCCAGTTCTGTCTCGTATCTCTCCTGCCAAAGTGCTACATGACGGGTTAGACATTCGATCTTGGAGTTGAGGTCTTCAACAGAGAGTTCTCCCTTCAAATACATAACACTCGGGTAGAGAACAGCAGTAACATCAGCTTTAAGTTGCTCCATCTCAGCACTCATTGTCTCCATCTTCTCAGTGAGTTGTCTGCACTCCACATCAAGAGACTCGCATCTCTGCGCGAGATCATTGTTTTGGGTTAAGAGGATTTGCTTCTCAGATTCTATTGAATTAAAAAGTTCCAAGTAATGCGCTTCTCTCGAATCAGCAGACGGGTTGGTGATAAGGAGGTGTTTCAATTGATCAATCTGCAGACGACTATGTTCCAATTTGGCAGTCTGAGTGCAAAGTGACTCCAGTAAGATTGCACGGTCGGAAGCCAGAGTGCGATTTTCCACTTGAGTACCATCAAGGGTACGCTGCATCTCACGCAACTCATTCATAGTCGCTTCTAGCTCCTCAGTGGTGGAGTAGTTTACCTCTTCCATTTCGTGGATAATATCTTCCAGACTAGTCACAGTGGGCTTTTTGAAAGTTGACTGTTCGACGACTGTTGTAGCGGGTGTACCAGAGACACCGGAAGCAACGCTTTGCTGGTCAGGGGTAGTACTTGTGGCTGGGACGACAGTAGTAGATAGCGAACTCTCTTCAAAAAGTGGACGTTGACAGGAAGAACAAAAAGAATCCACATTTGTAGTGATATCATCACCAGCCTTGCGCTTTAAACTATGTCGTTGGATAAGAAACTCTGCTCGTTCTTTAGCTTCCTTGAGATTTTTTACTTCAACGTTAAGTCTCTCAATCTCAGTCTTGCGAGACTCTGTAAGTTGAGTGAGCTCAGAGATACGAGATTCATATTGTTTCTTCTCTTTCTCAACACGCGAAAGGAGATCTGAGTTGATGTAGATGCGGTCACCGCTAACAGAGCTTGACGTGGTCATGTAAAGAGAAGAGTTATTTGATTCTCGAAGAACAGCAGCTGGGAGAGCAACAGTGGAAGATGGCTTTCGAACTGCATTTGCCCTTTTCGGCCGAGATTCCTTACTTGAATCACGAGAACCCACTGAAGAATTCGAATTGGAACGAGAAGACTTGATATCATGGCAGCTGGATGATTTGTAGAGGGGTTTAGCTCGGGGAGCAGAGCGACCGAGAGGACGTAGAAATGGATCAGCTTCGGTCTTTGTCTGTTCGCATGCCTTAGGCACGCGTTGAGGACGACGAACAGGAGAATGGGACACTTGAGAACCAGAGGCTTTCGACACAAGGCCTTTTGGAACACTCTTACCAGTAGTGGGCATGTTTTATATCCACTATTGTATGTTGAACAGAGAAGCGGGTTTCACCTAGAAAAATTCAATAGAATAAACTTATAGTTTGACACAATATGATCAAGAAAAATACTACTAAGCGATCCGAAGTATACTCATTCAATAAACAAAGTAATTCTCACAAAATTACTAATAGAGCAGTAGCGATGAGGGAAAGAAATCAAACCAGGATACCAACTACAATCAAAGACCATGCGCGTTGATTGACAAAGCAAAACAAAATTACTATTACATTTTCGTTATGCATGTAACATTAACTTATAGCTATTTACTTATTCGATATAATTTAAATGGAATTGTTGTTACAGTAAAAGTAAAGATTCAGTCATGAGCATATATATAAGTAATAAAATTTAATGAAACTACATATCCGGTCCTGAGAATTGCCGCCATCCTTACATATGAACATTTTGCATCACTTGTGCGCTTTAATAACAGTTAACAATTCGTATCTAAAAAAATTTTACTGGATATTTTGTATATTTAGACTGGAACTCAAATTAGAACAGACTATATACGACTATTTTTGCGTTTACTTTTATCCATTTACCTCACACGATCCTTCCTACGCTGCAAATCACTATTTCTTTAAAGGTTAATCTATTATTTATATTGGGAGGGCAACGAAGTCATTGTCGTTTTTGTTGACAGATTCACTCTATACTTTCTTTTGTTTTGTTAACGTGGCCAGAGCATCTAACCTATATTTTTTTCTTACTGTATGGGCTTCTAGGTTAATTAGTAAAAATTTTTTTTTTGTTTTTTAATTTTGTTTTTATCTCAATTTAAAAATGAAAGAACAGGACGTGCACTTCCGACACATTTTATTGTATTACTTCCGAAAAGGCAAGAACGCATCGCAAGCACAAAAGAAGTTATGTGCCGTATATGGAGATGAAGCCTTAAAAGAATGGCAGTGTCGAAATTGGTTTGAAAGATTTCGTTCCGGTGATTTTTCACTGAAAAATTCACAACGATCTGGCCGCCCAGCCGAAGTGGATGAAACCCATATCAAGGCCATTATCGATTCAAATCGTCACAGCACAACACGAGATATTGCAGAGAAGCTCAATGTGTCGCATACATGCATTGAAAAAAAAATGAAAATCCCTTGGTTATGTCAAGAAACTTGATTGGATCCCTCACCAGTTAAAGGAAATTCATTTGACGCAACGGATTAGCATCTGTGATTCGCCGCTACTGAAACGCAATGAGAATGATCCATTTCCGAGGAAGAACCTAGTTACTGGCGACGAAAAGTGGATAGTTTATAACAATGTTACTCGCAAGAGATCATGGGTGAAGCAAGATCAACCAGCCCAAACAGTATCAATAGCAGAGATTCACCAAAAAAAGATTATGCTGTCAGTCTGGTGGGATCACAAAGGAATTTTGTATTTTGAACTCATGCCGCAGAATCAAACGATAAATTCAAATGTTTATGTTGAACAACTGAAAAACTGAAGGATGCAATTGAAGATAAGCGGCCGGCATTATCAAATCGGAAGGGTGTTGTTTTCCATCATGATAACCCAAGGCCCCACACATCTTTGGTTACTCGGCAAAAATTATTGGAACTGGGTTGGGATGTTTTGTCACACCCACCATATAGCCCTGACCTTGCGCCTTCGGATTACCATTTGTTTCGTTCCATGCAAAACTCTTTAAATGGTAAAATTTTTACCAACGCGGATGATGTCGATCACACCTAATTCAGTTTTTAATAGCAAAGACCAGACATTTTACGAACGGGGAATTTTTACTCTGCCAGAACGATGGAAAAAGTTCATCGACAAGAAGGGCCAATATCTAATTGAATAAAGTTATATTTTTAAACAAAAATCCGAATTTGCCTTCTTATTTGAAATCCACAATGACTTAGTTGCCAACCTAATATTTATAAATACAGTCATTTGTTTTTTGATGATGTCCAGATAGGCATAACTTAAGACAGCTTTTCTCCAAAAAGAGCAATTCAGATCCCGTAGTTGACTTCCGATTCAGTGGATAATTATTAGCTTGAAAATTTATATTATAAGCTTAAGACAGGGAGGGTATCTTTATTCTACCGCCATAACGAATTAAAAGGTATTTCTTTCTTACTGCTACAAATCTTCTTCGTAAACTGAGACGAACAAACTCGTGAGAACAATATTGAACAAAGGGTATATTACTAACAAATCTATGATTGTCGGTTTACCTGACCGTGAAATTTTCTGGCCTAGTAATGATTTGGAACTAATACTAACGTCGCACTTACGTGTGCTATAATGATCTGTTTCAACTTCTTTTAAAAGGGAGTTATTACGCCTTGACTAGCTATTTATAAAAGCTGGAAAGACATTTCTATGTAATTTTATTAGGTCTTCTTATTCATTCTTAACATAAAATGGATCGAGACAATAAAGCTTTGATTACTTTGTTTAGCTGATATAAAGCTGGGAAATTTATGTTATGTTTACTCTGTACATATTCCCAAATTACCATAAAAAGTTATCTGTTTTAGGTCTTTTCGGATCCTAAATTAAAAATAGCTAAAGTGCTGATAATTAGTTGCGCTGACCAAAATGAATTTAACAAACAACCAGAG
Organism: Rodentolepis nana; assembly: GCA_900617975.1. Classification (NCBI taxonomy): domain Eukaryota; kingdom Metazoa; phylum Platyhelminthes; class Cestoda; order Cyclophyllidea; family Hymenolepididae; genus Rodentolepis; species Rodentolepis nana. The sequence goes on from UZAE01012168.1 coordinate 19,832, forward strand.
GATCCACGAAGTGAGGTGGATGCGCAAATTACCATTACGTTGCCATTCTATGTGCGTGTGTGTGTTCGATGGAAATAGCTACAGATTTCGTTGATGAAAAAATGGAACTTTAGCAGAACAAAACAAAGGATCTCCTAACTTCTTTCCACTCATATTAAAGAAAATCACTTTTGTAAACACGATGATTCTTTTAACTATGAACTGTAGTTTACAACAGAATCGATCTCTTCGAGCTCCATCATGAGTTCGAGATAAGTAGGTCTCAGAAATTATATATGACTGAAAGAGAAAATTTTGGAAGTATATGGTCCTATTATAGTTAAGTATTTTGCGGGTTATTGCTGCGATTTGTTCCTGCTTGAGAAACAGTTTTACTTTTTTAAAGGTCGATATCCATTGATATCAAAAATATTAATTGTTAAAATTATACATGTATTGATTATAAGTAAGGCAGATGAATATATGTTCAGTGAAAATAGATCTAGCTCAACGGTTGGAGATCGAATTTGATGCCAACGAAAAGCGTTAAACCTCTTCAAAAAAATTTTTAATCTGTTCAAATCAAATTGCCAGTTTCAGTTAGAATCTCATAATTGTCTCTAAAAACCTTAACTAACAACCGAAAGGAGAAGCAAATGCTCCAGCATCTTAATAAATGCTCATGCACCTGATTAGTTTCACGATAAATTATGAAAAATCCCCATTTCGATGGCATTTAGCCTCTATCCAAATTACTCTGACCATCAGGAAAACGATATAGAATAATTGACTTTTTTCTTAGCTGATAGAAATCTGTTATAGACTAGCATTTAATTTCTTTATTGACAGCAGGAATGCCATTGAAATCGAATTCTTTTTAAATGGGAGTATTTATTTAGCAATAGTACTCTTACCATCAGAACGTATTAATTAATTGGTTGATCTTTAAATTACGGAAATATTTACTTATCTACAACATATTACTTTAACGTTGTCTCGCATTAATAGTGTACAACACATTTGTTTAAATATTTGGTGATCAAATAGTATATTCCACTTTAACTGTAAAACGATTTTCAGGGGAGCTTATCATATTGAAATATTATACCTTATTTGAAAAAATAGCGTTACAATGTACTGTTTCATGGCAAAAAAGTTACTAATCTATTAAATACATGGACCTAATAATCATAAAACAAAAAGTACATAAATTAAAAGTCAACAATTACCATTGCTGATTAAAATTCCTACGGATAATTATTTTGAAGTAAAACAATAATCAGGATAGAGGGAATTCGATATAAGTTATTTTAAATTATGGATGTATGCGAAAAACAGACTAAAAAATTTAAAATATGCTTATGCAAAATCAATGAATTCAGTTATAAAATTCATAATTTTACTTTAACTTTTGTGTTTTACTTTCAAATTTGTTTCCTTGTTTAATCTTTTTAACAGTCTTGTGCGCATTTTATATTCTCAGTCACGCTCTGGGTGTCTGCTTTTCTGTCGCTGTTTTAACTTATAGCACGCGCTTTGATGAATATGCGTTTTAACGGAAGGTCGTCCAGAGGAAATGGTGGTGGAGGTCGTGGTGGTTTCAAACGTCAAGATTACGGACCTCCAGAGGAATATGCCGAGATTGGTTATGTAGCAATAAAATGTCCAAAAGAAGTTGTTTGCAAATTAACACATAAGGATATTCCCTACTTTAATGCCCCTGTATACAATGAAAAACATACTGAAATAGGCAAAGTCGATGACGTTCTTGGTCGAGTTGATTCTCCCTATTTCTCTGTATTACCTCTTGAGAACCTTACCCCTGAGTCATTTACTATAGGTCAAAAAGTAACTTGTTTTCTTTTCCTCTAATTGATTCTCTTCTCTAGATATTTATCGATGCTCGAAAGCTTCTTCCTGCTTCAAGGATCGCAAATAGTGAAACACCAGCAGGTTTGTTTGATAAATTTTTGTTTTGTCAATATTCTAAGTGATCCCTTTTTTATTAAGGCGGATAGTTTGCATATTTTAGTAATTTCGTTTTGTTTAATTTGTCGTTTTCGTAAAATTATATTTGCAGTTTGCCAATACTTTAAGTTGTTTATTGGGATTCAGTTGACAATTTTTCATGATACTCTTTAAATATTTAAGCTTTTCCTTCAATTAGATTGCTTAGCTGTATTAATTGCTACTGTAAAAGTGTTGTATGGTGAAGAGAATTAGCTTTCTTTTAAATTGCCTATGCAACACTGATCGATTGTAGCGATTTCAACCTAGATCCCTATTACGGGTTTTCATTCGATTTCGCTCTCTTAAAATTTATCATTTTATTAAATTAAGACTGACATCATTGGTACGTACTCATCTGCCAATTACAGTGGTTGTCAAAATTCCTATAACTCAACTACCTTCTCGTATTCAATTTTCTTCTCTTCAGTTTCTTGCCTTTAAGAATAGTGTGATGGAATATATAGGCGCAGAGACGTTAGATTTTAACGTGTTCAGTTTCAAGTGTTAACATTTTTTCTAGGCACATTATTATGCTTCTCTTTTCGTTTTTATCTTCATTAATCATTTATATCGTACGCTAAAATTCTGTGTCTAAGTACCTCCTAGAATTTTTTGAATATTCATGAGTTGTCAATTAGTTGACATTCTTTTTGTAGATTATAAACGACTATAGCGTAGACCCTGGAAACTGAGATCAAATTATTGTATCTTACCCAGATACTTTGCTGTTTTTTACCAAAGTTTTTTTGGTCAAAAATTTTATCCTAACTATTTTGTTATAGTGTGGGTTAAGTTGTAGCTCTGTATGCATGAATTCAAAAGCAGTTTATAAATAGCACCAATCCACTTTGCTGACTTCAGTAGGTTCAAAAAAACTAATTTTAATTTTATTATGTTTAGGTAAACGTGGTGGCGGAGCAGGTAGAGGTGGTCGCGGCGGCGGACGTGGTGGAACACCAGGCCGTGGAGGCCCAGGTGGATTCAATGGAAGGGGTGGCGGTGGTAGAGGTTTCAGAGGAGGTCGTGGAGGCCGTGGCGGCAGTGGTTTTGGTGGTGGCCGTGGCGGCGGTGGGTTTGGTGGTGGCCGTGGCGGCGGTGGCTTTGGTGATGGCCGTGGCGGTCCTAACAATCGTTTCCAGCGACCAGGTGGCAATAGACCCTTTGGAAGAGGTCGTCAATCAATGTAGAAGATTTTGGCTACCTTCCCCAAACCATTTTGTGTATTTGTACATTACGTTTAAACCTGTCTCCTTTAACCACAATATACGATATTTCTGAATGCTAAATTTATCGTTATACTGATTTCATGAAAGTAGGCGTGATGTTATGAAATGTGGCAAGAGTAGCGTCTTTTCGTGTATTTTCTTCTCTCTGATAAAAATGGAAATATACAGTGTTTTTCCGCCAGTCATCCTTTTGTTAGCGTTTCATAAATTGAGAAGTAATACATCAGAGATAAGTATAAAATAACTCAAAGGCAGAGAGGTAGAAGGGGTTGGACTTGTGAGTGTCAATCAAGAAAATAATGTTAGGGGTTTGCAGCATGTACAGGTGTCTAAAGTCTCGTTGCCGTTTGGTAGTTCCTGGTTAGGCATCCTGTAAAAAGGAAAACAGGGGTTACCTTTTATAAGGCTTGAAATTTCACTTGTGGTTATAGTTGGGGTAACGAAACTCTAGGGTTCTCTATTGCGGGTCTGTTCTGTTGCGTATTTGTTTGTTTCGCCCATCGAATGTTTAGTTTGCCGAACTAAGTAATTAGTTACCTTATAAGTAATCAATCCAACTTCCGCACCTTTTGTTTTCGCACATTTGCACTCCAGTTAGAAGCACATCTAGTACCAACAATCACTTATTTTTAACATGACATTAGTGCTTTCAAAACCCATTTTCGAACCCGTTTCTCAATAATCATCTATTGTTGAGACAGTATCATAGTGTCACAAGGATCAAGCTAGTGATTTCTACCACTTCCTAAATAGACAGGTCCAATCAGTACGTTTTACTGTCACTCCAAAAGCCGGTTTTAACTTTCCACATCGTAGATATGGAGTACGACTGATGTTTCAGAACGAATGGTAATTCCCTTAACTAGAACTCAAAAACAGAGGCAGATAATTGAACCCGTCCTAGGTTAATTTCAAAAATGTCATATATAATAAACGCTTTTCAAAGGCCAAGGAGGTTCTACTCTGAGGTGACCACAAGGAAAAGGAAGTTAGTTTTGAGGACTAGGCTGTCAACTGACATTGCACATAGTAGAAGGTTTCCGGAGCACTGGTGCCTCCTGGACCTTCAACGATGATTTGAACCGGGAGGGAAGGAGTTCGCGCTTCTAACGACTGTCCATCGTAGGGGGGCACTCGGCATACCAGATAGTCCTAAAATGACAGGAAAAAGCTAATAATATTCCCTTTTTCCTCGTTCTTTTCTCTTAAACTTCTGCTGATTGTATGGTTTCTAAAGAGAACTAGGAAGAAAGCTAGCAAAAGTTACATTTAGGGGAGATAGATCAAGATCCTAAAGAAGTCCTTGGAATAACTGCTCATGCTTGTCTCTAACAGCATAAATTCCCCGTCAATGAAATACAAGAGAAAGTAATGAATGAGAATGAAAGAAAGACGCTATCAACTAGACAACTGTTCCTCAGACCCAATGACTAACAAGGAGTTCAAGTGACCAACTACCATTGTTATCATCCAAAAACACGAATGAATGGAACAGCACAGCAGAATGCCATTTCAAGTGTTCAAACCGTATCAAAGCTGTGGCGACAAATCTTCTTTGGGGAGCAATCGGACAGAATTATTTGTGCTGTTAGCTATGGTGGGATTTGAGTATTTGCTAAGCAAGAAAGCGATTGTCAAATGCGAAGTTCTCAACACTGGCTATTGTTAAAGATCTTTCCACTAATGGAGATGGGTGTGTAATTAAAATGTCTGCTTGTTCTAAAAATCACATTGGGACACCCAAAGTAGATTACACAAGCCAACTCTAAGTATGACTTGTTTTTATCCTACTGCACAATTTCTTAAATTCATGCACTGATTTCTACAGCTCTCCTGTTTCCTGCTTTCTCTTCTTCCCAAACAATTCTCCAGTACATCAGAATCCTCATTGATTTCTTGGCTTTATATTCAAGGAAAGGCTGTTCCATCCAGGTAGCCTTTAAGCCAATCATTAAATTCTTTCAGGGTTTGACTCTAAGTAATATGTGCAAGAAATAGTAGTATCTTAAGCAATTTATTTTTTTCATTCGGTTAGAAAGTTATTTCTATTAAGCTAATTTTCCTATACAAAAGAGTGCACTTGAAGGACCCCTTATCAAAGGTTCTGCTTAGGTCAGGTTGAAAAACGTCTTAAATTATGTTGACTCAATAAAGGAGTATCATATGGCAAGCTGACTTATGCTTCTATTTCAAATGAGCTGAGATATGAACTTCTGAAAAAACTCACTTGAGTTAGTTCATCCGTTTTAACCTGAGCTTCGCGTTGCCATATCACACTTGGTGTCTCAGCGTAAGTAGCAGGTGCCCCGAAAACACCACCCACCTCGGTAACTTGGCGAATAAATACCCGACAATTGGATGAGAAGTTTGAGCCTAGCACGAACATATCCACCATACCTTGCAGTGAGACCTCTCTCTGCGATATCTTTTTAATTATCGGTGGTCCTTGAATAGAAAGTGCTAAAGGAATGGTACAATAGGAGGATTTAGTTTAAAGAGGTTAGAGAAGTGGGCAAAGATTGGTAATGCCTACTTACTAGGTAGGTAGGTGAATTGTTCCGGTCGACCAACTCTAGTTGGAGTTTGAATGCAAACATTAACACGAAGTGGTGCTGTAAGAGGCAAAGAAGGTCCGGTATATTCAGGCACTCTGCAAACCAGATGTGTCTAAATTGTCAAGTAGAGTTTGGTCAGTTAATATTTCTAGAGTCTACTGAAATTCATTTAAGTAACTTATTACTTGTGTGAAGTAGGGAGCCTCGATTTCAGCATCCATTTCCCATCGCACGTCATCGCTTGAGTCGTTGGCCATTTGTCTGAAGATTACACGTGTTCCACGAACGAAATTCTTGCCAATTATGAAGAGTTCTGGTCGACTGTGAGCATCGCCCTTTTTAATTGACATACGAGTTATCTCCGGGCCTCCAACAATTTGTGCTGCAAAAATGACGAATATGTGACAGCTTAATTAATGCATCAATAATAACACATCATAATTAATTTTCATTAAACCCTAGGTTTTTATATGCAGTATATTGAGTTTTTCTTATTCTTTTTCCATTTTAATTGAAAGGGAAGAAGAGTTGGAGAAGAAGACGTGTGAATAAGATGAGTGTAATGGTATTGTAAGAACAAAGCAAAGTTCACTTAAAGGGAATACACGATTTAGTGGTCTTTGTCTGTACGTAATTAGGTATGAGTCTGTAGGTGCGCGAAAGAGGGCAAGGTCGCACAGACTTATAAATAGGAGAGAGCAAAACTGGTATCAAATTTTGATTTTTGAAGTCTAGTGAAATGTAAGGGTTATTGAAATATCACAAGCCACTAAACGTCATGCTCAAAATTGACAATATACTCAATTAACGTGCCCTCAAAGGATATTTTGAAGTCCAAATGAATATCTTCATACCCATTGACCAAGTATTTATACCACTTAGTAAAACTTATATTTGAAGCCTGTTCACTTGGTCAAATAATACAAGGGACATATTATTATAATCATTATTCATAGGGACCTACTGCAGCGTATAGGATCGCTAACCACCTGGACAACACCTTCCACAGTATTTTCTGGTGAAAGAAGAAGCACGCGGTAAACAAGTCTTGTGGAGCTGGATTTAGGCTTCAATGATCTACGTCCCACTTCCTCACAGATAGAGGCGGAAGTAGAGGAAACAGGCGTGCCTTGAGTTGGAGACGATGACATGCGGGAGCGACAACTTATCTTCTCTTCTTGCTTCCGATCTCTCTTTCGTTTGCTCTCTTCCACCACAGCGGCACAACGACGCTCAACATCAGAATTACGCAGCTTCACTAAACCAACGGAGTCGACACTTAAACGAAAAAAATAAAATGTTAATAGGTCTGTAAGAGGAGTCTTTTTAAAAGGTTGTAACCAAGCTTAAAAGAATTCGACTTGTCTAACGCGCTAAGCTAGTTTAACCTGACAGATCGATTATCTGCAGAGGACTGATTCAACCAGGTTTTCTTCACTCTAAGCGCATTTATATCCACTCCATAAAACCACTTCAACTCCTTACATATTAACATAATCTCCCCTTCAATAGTCTGATTTATCCATCAAGTGAACTCTCAATTTCCTCTTCTTAGTTGTGTGACCAAGATTAGAGGACATTAGAAGGGGAGGAGGTGGTTCAATAGGTACTCTAGATTGCCTCCTTCAACAATTGCATGCCGACTATATTGGATTTAAAAAATCTGGTAATAAATAGGATATGATATGTTATCCACATAAAAGAGCTCAAAGACCTCTTTTCAATTCACATAATCGGCTATATATGTAAATATGTACAAACGGTCATTTTTACATAATGATCTTTTTATTAAATGACGAAAATTTGGTTTGGACTTTTGAGTCGGTATTGTCTTAATCCGTAGTTCATTTAGATAATATTTCATGGCACAGTTGGAATTCTGTGTTTTCATATATTCATGTATTGGTACGATATGAAATTGGCATACCAATTGTTCCAGACAGTTAAAGAGCAATATGATGACAAATGAATCGATAAAAATGAACGGATTTAAGATTAACAGTTTGGAGATTACCTCTGCCTTCAAAGCAACATGGGATAGGGGAGCCTAGATTTTGAAGTTCATTGCTCAGTTCTGCTTCCTGACTGGCGGGATTGCTATCTTTTTGCCTACTTTCAATACTTCAGTAGCAACGTTCTCGTTGGTTTATTGTACACTCAGTTAATCTAACTTCCAATTACACACTTCTACTATAATCTCTGCATTTCTCTATGGTAAAGCCTCGAGTTAACAAAGAAACAACATAATAATTTGTAGTTTTTTCAGCAGGCAACAACAACCAAGATGCGCACTCAACAGTGTAGTCGAACATCAAAATCGCCTTATTTAATGCCTATAGTTAAACTTATGCAGTAATCAAACTCATATGTGCTTAAAACCACGCGCTTTAAAGATAGACCCATTTGAATCGTAGTTTCTATAAACATAGCAATGTGCCTGTCTTGTACGTTCCATGACTATATAGTTATGGCAGACCTGTGAGTGTTTCTAGATCTCATTTGCCCATCTCTAGATAGCTGCACTGGTATTGAATCGTAATGACTCACTTCTATTGGAAGATGTATATTTCTCTTTTGGAAGTATGCAATTATTGTTAATATTGATGGTTTAATATTAATTAAAATTGAAATGTGCAAACTTTAGCTAGTAAATGGAGCATTTTCAACAAGTGGGCCGATGAAGTGTTAGTAAGTAGTGTTAACCCACCTCATGACTCGGTTGTTAGTATTGGGTGTGAAGGGCATTTGAACGACTGTAGTGAAACCAAAGACAATTTCACAGCATCCCCGATTGCTCTTTGTAGATACGAGACACACTTGGTAGAAGAGGTGTAGATTTGGATCATCAGACTCGGATGCTACAAAGACGTGCAACATCGCTGAACCCGACCATCCCTGCATCTGTAAATGGCAATAAAAGCGACCCCTAAAATAGGATTCTTTATAATAGCAGACAAGATTACAGACTTTTGACAATTTATGCAAAGTTGTCGTTTCCCCTCCTCTAACCCCCCCCCCCCCTTATGAACTCTGAACTAAACCCGAAAGGTGCATTATAAGCCCTGTTAATAATATCCGATTTTGAGCATTAAAGGTAAAAACTAATAAGATACCGGTAAGATCTTTAAAGCTTATAGAATTTCTCTTTTGCACTTTGATTAATATTTACATCTTTCCCATGGAAATCATGTCAACTAAAGGGTAAAGAAACCTACAATATAATTATACGGTTTGTCCACATAATAGCTGGTAAATCGATTTCATTCCCTTAAGGCAACAAACAGCCGATTTCGGCCCTGCTCCATGTCAAATTTTGAAGGCAGTGCTAAAGAACGACAGAGTTAGATGTCATTCTTTGTAGATGAGGAATCAGAGTCATCGTCAATCAACTTCCAACCATCTTCAACTATCCTGAATGTGGACTCCATCTGCCTTCCCGACTTCGTTCACCCAGGTCTTATCTAAACTCATTGTGCACCATAGGGAGGAAAGTTTATACAAACCGAATTGAATGCCCTACTAGCTCGTATAATCATTCGGGTTTTTATGAAATGCACTTTGATTTTCTCATTTGGCAAAGTGGACTGGCAACTATCCGACAACAACAACAATGACAATTTGGACTTTGTCCTTTTACCAGAATCGTCGGGTATCCGTCGTAACTTCGGTTCTTTATAGGTCCGCGACTACCCTCCGTAAGATATCGTGCTCTGTGCTGTAGTTCAGGTTGTTGAACGAGGGACAGCTGCACACTTTTCCAGGTGTTGCTGAAGGGCTCATCGAAGAATTTAAATTGCTCAGGTGGGAGACCTTCACCTGGGAATGAACCTTGAGAGCTATCACTGTCATGATCACCATTTCCTGACGTCATTTCTTCATCGTTGGTCTCGCTTCCAAAGGCGTCTGAAATAAGAAACGCAAAAGAGTGGGAAATTAAAAACTCAAGGTATCAAAAAATCGATGAAAAACAAATCCAGGAACACGCTGGAATCCAAGAGTGATTTACCTGTAGTGTGATATATTATATATATAGGGTAATATAAATGAAACAAGTGATATATCAGACCATGAAAAGGAACTGAATGGAAGTTCGTAAATTGCTGCATAAGTAGTAAAGGATGTGTCATGCCTTTCCATCCAATACATTGATTCTTGTAGTCACTAAATATATTAATAATTATGTTGCAGATCTTGGCATAAGTGAAAGGGTGAAAGAATCATGAAAACGGTTAGCCAAATATCACAAGACGAAATGTAAGGCATTATTACTAGCCACAGTTAACAAAAACTCTTCATTGAAAACTTGTGCAGCACAACTTAAATTGGTCAACAGAGAGTCCACTAGGTGGTATAAGAAAGGTGTAAAAATTGTTGAGAGCGATGTCAAGGATCATCCCATGGGTTGGTGTTTTTAATCAGGATGGTAAATACTGACGCTTCAATTCATTTCTTGCCTCAAATGGTTGAGAAGTCAAATAGTCTTTCCTGACACTTCCCAGACTACAGTTTTATGACAGCAGAGATGAGATAGCTAACAATTCTAAGCTAGTAGAGTTCCATAACCTGTAAGCACTCAAAGTGAGCTCAATAAATTAAATGCCCTTTAAATTGGCCAAATTTACCCAACGGCTAAGTAACAAAGATGCACAACCAACCATCCAATCAAATAGATCGGCCAATAAACTCTGAATAGTTGGAATAAGAACACACCTAAACCCCTTGTGCATCCAGTCATGACAATTTAGCTTTGAAGTATTTGATTTTACTCAACAAGTGAATCAAGGGTACTCAATGCCGCCAGAATTGAAAGTGTAACTCTTGATATCTCTTGCCACTCCTTAATTTTTTTACTACGGGGCTAATGATAAATATCATAAAGCCTGCCATTTGAAAAAAATTTTTTACTATTTTGTCATTTTGTGTGTTTAGTTGACATAGCGACAAAATATTTTATCATTATTTTGCCTTGTTATGAGTAATATGGATAATTTATCATCATTCTGCTACTTTTGTAGAGAGTCACATTGAACTTGGCATGAAAAAATAACGGTAAGACTAAAAATTATCTTAAACTCTTGTTGAAATGTGTCAGACTTTCCCATTCAAGTGACCGCGCAGAACTTCTACCTGATCAAATTTCTCTCCACATTTTTTGTGGAATCGTGTCATAGCATGAGGTTGATCAAAGTTAATGATTGCCTAACCCACTCAGGCAATGATCCTACGGTATACAAATTAGTCGGCTTGAATTCTTGATGACTCTCTATTGTCTTGAAGGGGTGTGTGCAATGGACTCACCTCCACGTGGTGCACCCTGGACAACGTATACTCATAAGGCAAAAAGTCTATAACTCGACAGTTGACTTCAAATGATTATGATCCGCCTGAAACGATTTGGGCTAATGATTCATATCATAAAGCATTCCATTTAAAAAAAACTGTTATGTTGTGCACTAAAGCATGTCGAAATTCTCCGTAAGCCAAAATATGTGCAACCGAACTATCCACCAGCTACTTCAACTCCTATTAACCCCACCTAGCTTCAAAACGAGTAGAGGCAGTGCGTAAATATGCAGGGCCATTGAAAACCAACTCCCTATTTGAAGATATCAAAATTGTGAATTTTAAAAAATGTTTAAATTAAGTTCCGTGACCAAAAAGCAGAAGTACCATAAATTAGTATAGGACTCCGAATCAAATTCCCCTCAAAAAGAGGGCCAATGAAAAAACCACAAAACTCAAGATAATTCAAAATATGGTATAGAATGGTTTAAGAAGTTGTTCAAAATAAGGTCACCTTTTGTATATCAGTAATATTTCTATGAATAAAGCACAAACTAAAAGAAAATCATGAGTCGCTATCAAGTCGACAGTTAGGTAATAGTTAACAGTGACGTGGCCAAATATTTCGAAAAGTATGTGCGAAAATTTAATCACACACGTAACTCCATTACCTATCCATAGTTAGCACAAAAGCATCACAATCTTTTCTCCTCTTAAATAGTGCAAAAACGAGGAGGAGAGGGGGGTGATATAATTTTATGAAAGGAATCTGTGAACAAAAATTTAAAAAACTTCGAACCTACTCCTTCCAGCGTTGCTCACATGATAGGGCCCAATCAAGACCTTCAGCCACTGGTACATCTTGATTTCTCTGGGTGACACAGAATGTCCTCACTATTATGCCAACCTGAAAATTTACTGTGCAAGGCAGATAATTGGAAAGATTTAGGCAGGAATAAGAAACATTTCACGAAGAATTACTTCTAATCCAGCCGCTCATTCATTAAAAGCTACTAACTAATACTCAACTTTAACAATAAATATCGAATTATAGCATGTCAAATGAATAATTAACTTTATAGAACCCACTATGCAGCTAACAAATCGACGTAAATTAACTCGATGATAAGGAAGTAGCTTCATTTAAAAATGCGATTATTCATTTTTACGGCCTCACAAAAGTGCATGCGCTGGAGTGAAGGCGAAGCTTGTGATCGATTTCGACACTGACACGTGTGCATGTGTGCTCAAGCCATCTCATGCTATGCTTAGGGACTGGAATCAATCAAACGTCACCTCAAGTGAGGGGAATAGCTGAAGACGCAATTTGGAGAGGGATAAGATCAAACAGTGTCTTGAATTAAATATAATTTAAAGAAGCTTACTAGTCAAAACGACTGGGCCTCTCATTATAAACCGCTATTGAGCAATAATGAGCTAATGGTGGATTAGTTGGAAGCTTTCGCAATTCGTTGATGTTTTGCTTAGAAGAAAATGGCTTAAAACATCATATTAATTTCGATAGGAAAAATATAGCTTGTATATCGATAAATTTCACTCGTGATGTACCCGAGACAAAGGATTAATCTTAGGAATTAAGGCAATTCATGCGGGCTTATTAGAAAAGTACTTAGGCCACGTCTAGGGGACCATTTATGTCATAGCGGGAACAGTGCACAAAGATAACACAAGGAGAACACGTCTTAATTGTGTTAATTATAAGTTCAGAAGTCCGACTTATGTGGACAGACTAAATGACAGAGGAGGGAGGGGGTCAATTCATCATATTCAGATCACTTTATCTAAAGGGATGGTGTGGGTAGGGGGGGGGGGGGGGGGGGGGGGNGGGGAGGGGATATCACACTCAGAATTTTCATTTAAGCTAATTAAACCGATAAATGCAAAGTAACACAATTTCTGAAAGTCCCCGACCTAGAGAAATCATAGCCCTTTGATACACTGAAAGCAAATATTTTCAGGAAGAGTGAATTAAGTAGAGAAGTCATTGAATTAGTCTATGTAATCCAACATAAACGCATATTTGTACATTTAGGTTATTTAAACTGTTTGGGTAGACAAGCGAGATACTTTTGATGACAGGGCGAAGTAAGTCATGTCGCCATGTAGCAAACTGTTTGTTTTCATGCAATCAGATAAAAAGAGTTTGGATACTATAGTATCGAATTCTGACAATTACCCTTAGCAATGAAATGGTTTCTTCCGAGAGGCATTCCTGCTTAACTACATGAAGTTTTAAGGTAAAGACCAGAGACTTTTTAAATACTCATTTAATTATTAGTAATCCGTAATCGAGGCAAGTCAGGGCCCAAGTACATGCCACTAAACGATTAACACAAGTGCTGGTTGAATCAGCTGACCCCACTCCTCCCTCTTCCCCTGCCTACATAAAACCGCGTTTTCTGGCTCCACCGCGTTGACTCCGCCCTGACACTCGTGACAGATGCTCTACCCTCCCACGCCCCGCCCGTCTCCCCTCCCCTGTCCTTTGACAATGTAAATTTGGCATCAGAATGGCACGTCAACGACACGCATCTATGCTAACACTGTTCTTTAAGACCTGAATTTAATTTTTTTTAAAAAGGTAGGGTGAGAAGTTAATATCGAATATCCCCCGGGAAATCCTTATTAGAATGAAAGTCAAAGAATATTTCGGAAGACTAAAACGTCATCAATGTTCTATGGAAAAATTTATATATGGTTATTCTTTCATATTAAAGTTTCTTTTTCCTAAAGTTTGGAGTTTGATAATTCATTTGTTAATATAGCTTTATATTTGCAATTCACTACTGTATAGGTTTTGAAAAAAATGTGGATGCTAAAATTTTCAAATGGATCACGTTAAGATTCATAGGCCATCACAACTCTTGTAATTGCAATAAATTACTTCTAAAGCCTTAGTCAAACGTGATTGGCTACTTGTTACGGGGATTGAGATCTACCTTCCATGAGCCTTAATGGAAAGTATTTTCGGTAGTTAGGTTTTAAATTACTTTCAACAACTAAATTACTCCAACTGAAATAATTTAAAGGTAATTGGAGTCATTCTTGTTATAATAATTATTAGTAGTATATGGTAAAGTGTATTATAAGTCAATATATGAACCGATCAGCAATGGCAAAAATCTCTCGAAATAGTCCAAAAAATGTCAGAACTAAATTAAAACATGTAAGCGCAACTCAAAAATTATGCAGGGCAACATTCCACCTACTTAAACTACTTAACTATTGATTGTTAATTTAATTTTTCTTGCAAAAAATAATATTCAATCACAACCATAAGAACCGGAATGCATAAATATAACAGAGCAATGTGTGTTCAACTTGCATGATAGATGATAGAGAACTGACATATGAACTTCTCAAAATTGAAGTATGGGATTTGGAATACTATGCCGTTTGATTATTTGCAATACCGTGAGCATCAGTTCCGGTATAAATGAAACTCGTCTCTTGACGTGACCAGCTATAATCTCGGGAAAGCAGTCTATTTAAACTTCCATTATTGCCTAAGTACCTGTGACTACAGTTGGTTCTCTTTCTTATTACAACTTCACATTTAATTATTGCGTCCTCTTCCTATCCAATTTGCCTCAAAGATGGTTTGTTCTTTGCCACATTAAGGACTAAATAACTCAAGCTCGAAATCACCTCAAAACACGTAAAAATGGCAGAAGTTAAAAAACCGCATTTGAGGGACAATTTGAAGGTCATATCAATAATTTATAGTGTGAGTGGAAAACATATTAGTGCCTGCGTGAATGATGACATCGAAAATTAAATTGACTACCTGAATGTTCGTCCAGGAGCAAACACAAAACAAGGGTAATTTAAAACAATCGGAAATGTGCGGTAGGTCTAGAATTAGGCTCAGTTTGTATTGGAGGGCTTCAAAGCCTGACAAAATACCTTTAAACTTGAGAAAAATAAATAAAAAACTGACTAAATGTAAGGGACATATGTTTTGTGACTGGCCCCTGACTTCTGCATCCAACTCATGGTTGTGCAATTTTAAATATTTACCAAGAGGCAATAAGATGAGGAGGCTATTTGACTCAAAATTACCCTATGAGCTTATTGTGAACGGAATCGTTTTATATATGCTTTTATTAATCAGTGAAAAATATCTTTTCTACGAACCTCCGCCTTATTTATGCAGGAATAGTGGAAATGTACGACCTGGTGAATAAATACAGCAAATGATATTTGCATGCGAACATTTCAAGGTGTCAAAAGGAATTATATTGAAGTATGCATAGAATTTAACTTTGATTATAGATTTTGGCAAGTTTTAAACGTAAATAATTAACACAATTGGTTGTCTGGAGTCGATATTGTTCATACACATAACTTAAAGCTTCAAGTAATCTACATATGACAAAAAACACGTTTGCTTATACCACTTGATAATTCTAGATGTGGATTAATAGTGGTAATAATTATAACAAAAGTAATAATCATTCCCAAGCCTATTTAGGAAAGCCCTTTATTCATGGCCTGGACGTATTATCGTTCAGTCACTCTGTAGAGAAACGATATATCTTCCATCTCTTCACGCACCTGGTGTGAATTGATGGACGCTGGACATGTGAACCCTTGAATGCCGTGGCACTAAGTCTGTTAAGTCACTTTGGAAGTAATTAGTGGAGCTACTGAAGGTGGTCCGCTTCCTGACCCCTTGAATTCAGCTATGTCTCAATCTGTGAAATAATAGGGCAAACAAAGTAAGTAGTGAACGCAATAAGACTAACTAAAATCTCAAAGTCAAAGAATTTGACAGAAAATAAAGGAGAAAGCGAAAGATTAAATATGTATGGAACCACTTTAGTGTGGAAATCTAGTGAAATTTGAGCAAAAATGGTACGTGATACCACATTTCCCCAAATCAAACCTCAAATATTTCTTTCCTTCAATGTTCACACCCTAATTTTTAAAAGAAAAAAGCATTTTGTTCTAAGGTTCAACTAGTGTTATTAGGTTATTTTTTGAATTGCAACGACTGCTCAAGTAGATACCCACCTTGAGGAAGAGTGTCTTGGTGCGGTCGATTAGCAGATGAAGTGTCAGTTATTCTGCCTGACATTGAAAAATCGAATTCATTTTGCATTGTTTCCATCATAGTTTCGAAGCTAGAGTTACTGGGACTCAGTTTCATGAGTGCTCTAGAATAAAAGAGACAAGGGCCAATGAATAAATAATGAGGGTATGCAATATTTAATTTTTATCTCATCTCATTTCATTTATTATAGCAGGGCGTCAAAAATTTTGCAGATTTTAAATGTGGTTATGCATCTAAACACGTAGAAAGTTCATTAAGTACTAGGATATTCATCTTCTTAAGCCCGGTGTGGTGGAGTGCACCTGTAATTCAGATACCTGAAAGCTAAGCAAGATGACTAGGAACGTACGATGACTTTCAACTGTTCTAAGAGCACAATAATCACTCTTAGGCTTAACACAACTTATTAGTCAGTCAAATATGAGCCCTGAAAGTAATTTTTTTTCAGAAATGACTTGTATGTTGCATATTCGAAAATAATTGCTTTGCACCTAGGTTTCAAGCCCCACTAAATACCTCTCAGCTTACACGAGCTTGAACCCCGGTGTGATCTCATATATTCTAATGAACCTAGAAGTTAAATCGATCTTAGAAAGTATGAAATTAATACATAATTTTATAAATTCTTTTCACAAACGCCCACTTTCATTAAGAACTTTTAAAAAGATATTAGAATATGTATATAAATTTCTTTATAAGTACTCTAGTCACCAGACGACCTTGGCTAAGATCAAAACAAAAGAATTCATTAAGAAAATGGAAAAATTCAGTGAATGGTTAGAGAAGGAGGGGGGGGGGGGAATGAGACGATGTCACATTTTCTGGATGCTAACATTTGGTATGTGAATGTGATATTTAATTCAGAAAATTTATACTCTTACATATTTACCCTTTTCACTCTTTCTCTAACCCTGACCTCCAAGTATTGAATCACACAAATTCTCATGAAGGGAGAACATTAGATTAGAACTAGTATGGGTAAGGGAATCAAACTGGTTCAACTGAGACAAGACTAAAGCAGAAAGTTAAGGCACTGGTGGCAAAAATGAAGCTAACACGTACTCAGATTGGTCTAATGACTGTTCGGCAGCATTCATGCCAAGTCCTCTGTGGGTAGATGGACGTCTTGGATCGCACAAGGAGGCTTTTCTCACCGGGACCGTTGAAAGAGACTGCTCCTGAGAAGATAGGGGTGATGTTTGTTGAGGTGGTTGAGGGGGCATATTGTGAGGTAGACGCCATCGGGGATTGTTGACAATGGCCAGTTGTTGTTGTCTTGTCATCTGACCCCAAGCTGCATTCGGGGCACGTGAGGACGTGTTCGCTCCCATTTGATTCTGGTTTCCAGTGGGGTCGTAGAAGTACTAAATACAGAACTCTCCTACTAAACTTCTGATGATGATAATAAGGAAATTACTCCACAAACAAAGAGACACACCGTGACCCCATATAAATCAAAGCTTTCTTAAGAATATGAAGTAGGACAATTGTTAGGTCTTGTGTCCTGGTGTAGCTTCGCTGAATCAAGTGATTGCGTCGTTAATAATGATGTGACCACTTTTTATCTTCATCATGTAACTAATGATATTGGTTATTGTTAAAAATTACCAGAAATCGGCATGCATCTAGGGTGATTTATTGGGATAGCAAGTAAAGTTCTAGAGTCGTTAAGATCTACCCTAGTGGATTTTCGCTTCACAGACCCAAAGTGATATGAAGTAAAGCGTGAAAAGATAAGAAAGCAGCGTATTTTTTTGCAAAAGTTGGCAATCATCACGCATTTTAATGGACCGCTATTCAAATCCCGCGCATGGTTCACTTGTCTACCCGAAAGCTATAAAAATCTATCGATGACCTCAATACCATTCCATATCTTGAACAGCCGCCAGCCTCCATAAGGAACTTTGTGAATGAAAAATATATGGTGCCGGACTGAACTTATATTTACAACATAAAGGACTTCAATTAAATAGAGAATTGAACTTCTGGTTCCACAAACCGCAAAATTGCCATGATCTCCTCCTTAAAAATGTGCAATCTTAGTGCATATACATCTTAATTTAGTTATTTCTTGCGATTGTTATGAAATGGTCAAACTTGTATCTAATCATAAGCAAACCTCCTCTCTTCACACTAGTTTCGCTATTCTATTTGACTAGTGGCAATATTCCGAGTTAAAATTATACCTGAGACTCTGAACTACATTCAGTGAAACATAAGATCAAACGTAGGGTGGTTATTTGAGGGTGTTGGGGCAGTGGGGGGGGGGGGTTATCTATTGCTAATTTACCTTCTGGGATGACACATAATGTTGTTGCTGTTGTTGATGAATTTGAGCTTGAGTGAATCGAGGACTCCTTCGCATCACAGAGGGATCAATGTGAGGACATTTAATTGGACTTCGTTCAATTTTCGGAGAGGAGCTTGTAGAATTCGAAGAGACTGGACCACCAGATATTGACATGGGTCTTTGGGAGAGGGGTTCTTGTGTAAAACAGAAATCGGGAGGTGGTGGCGGCAGTGGCTGGCCAGTGTCCATCAACTCTTCACCACGTGAGATACTCCTCTCAGATCGGTAGAAGTCCGAAGAGTAGGGATCTTGGGACATACTGCGACGTTTACGGCAAGAAGTAGCCGATTCCAGCTTAGAGAATGATAAAAAGATTAGAAATGGGAAGAATCATACAATACTTATTTTGAGAATTCTGTAGCATGTAAGTAGCAACCAATATACTATAAAAAATTCAGATCGCTTACAAGTAGCTAATAGTTTATAGCACCTAAGGATAAGTATTGGGCATAGATGGATCGATGAAAGGAAACCCGCTATTGGGAGAGTAAAGTATTAGTGAATGGTGGAGGGAAACCGCTCCATTCCGCGCTAAATGGAACAATAAACCTTGAAAATTCCCTTGTTCATAGTTTGAATATCCAATCCAATACTTCACTCAAATCCCGAAAGTAGTACCGCTTTATGTACGTGACTAAGTGACTTATCATTTCCTCTAGTCAAATTAATACTACTCAATTAGCATTTCAATTTAAAACAAACGAACATTGTAACTAAAACGAAAAACAGTCTTGGTCATTCATTCTTTTGTTCGAGTGTTTTTAGTGACCCCATATACATATGAAATTCTAGACTAGAGTGTTTAAGCATACCGTGCGATAAGAGTTAAGTGTGTGTTAACTGCTACTATTGAAGGTGTGACCTTTAACCCTTTGTCTACTTAAACAAGTTATCGGATTGCTAATCGACTTTGTTTTTACACCACCTGACCACTCAGTGGTCAATGATCATTTTATATCTGCCTTCCTTTCTTTTTGCCAAGTGGTGAAGCCCACTCAAACCAAAAAGTGGTGTATCGAAGTTAGACTCATTTTCAAAACTAAATTGCAGATCTGTTGACGATTCTTCTCTTTTTCACATCCACAACTCATTGGAATGATTAAAAATGGATTTATATTGAAATATTGAAGAATCGGCATCCTACTTCAATACATTATTTAAATTGAAATTGTCAACTTTTTCCAGTCACTATCGGGTAATAAAAGTGAGAGCAAATATGCTGACTTAAACCCAAAAAAGCAAAAGAAAATTCACATAGCTACTATCTTGGCATCAGAACAAATAACCCAATTGCTGGAATTACAAGTTTTTGTCATTAACATATAAAATTAATGTGATGCTTCTGAAACAACTGGATAGCGAAGCACAAATAGTATATGTGGTGGAATGATGAAATCCAACGCAATAAGTCCAAAGACGTGGTCTAAGTATACACTAGGTGGGACAGTCTTATCTGTTAAAAACACGCAAGCTTTATTTATGATAAGCCACTCTCCACCCTCCATTGCGTAGAATCCGGTCTTTGGGTGCCATTAATTATGTTTTCGGAGTGTGTGCTTACTCCGAACTATACGAAATAGGTTCAACTATTTGCGTGTGTAAAACACAACTCGTATTTTACGTGCCGTAAAGCTGACCGAATGAAGTATGGTTATGGTTGGTTTCATTGTGTTGATAAAGTGAATATACATACACACACATATATATATACACGAGTCAGTAAGGGTGTTTACTCGAAAGGGCCTCGATGTGTATCAGACTCTTCCGTCTGTTATCTCTCAGGTTCCAGAAGAGAAAATTAAAGGCGGTCATTACGCATGTTACAGTTTAAGGCAGTATGTCTGTAAATGCAGGAGCATTTGGCACCGTCTCCAAATAGCTGAAGGGATTTCAAGAGTGCAAACGTGGGTTTGGCAATTCAATAGTTAGGAATTAGGGAATATGAGCATATAACGCCAATTAGGGTTAGATTCGTACCTGAATAGGTAGAAGTCACAAATAGAGTAAGCCTAATTAGGCCAAGATATTCTAATTGTCAATTATATAGAATTATTTATTTTATGAAGGAAATGATGTCTTGGTCAAGATTTAAACTTTTAACAGAAATAAAGCCTCATTTCCTCCGTTTGATGAGGTAAAATAAATAGGAAGAACGAAAATTCAACTTAAAATATTTTGTTTAAAAATGCAATAAAATATATGAAACAAACTCGTAATATCTTTATCATTTACATAGATCTTGAGCGCTGACAAAATCAAAATAACTTTAACTGCAGAATAAATAGCAACATAATTAACCTTTTACTCAAGGCTCACAAAGGGCCACTCTACTGGTGATTAGAGGCGCGTTAAATGTCAACTGGGTTTTTGTAAATTTAAGTTACCATTAGATAGCAACATTAACACCATTATATGCCAATCATAAAAATAATACCCAATAAAGGTCAACTAACCTGAGAATTCTGTGCTCTCACTGCGAAATTCATTGACTCCGCCCGCATAGCTGTCAATTCTTGGAAATTCATGTGCAAAATTGGGTTATTCGTTGTTTCGTCTGAACATTTCTCCCTTTTGGCAGCAGACGGGCTTCCATTAAGAATTTTTCCGAAAGCAGCTCCTAATTGGGAGGTTGGGGTTGTCATTCTATCTCCTCCTCCACCTCCTTCATCTGCCGACTTCATTCCACAACCCTCATTTATTCCATTCGGTAAATAACTCCTAGTCATAACTTTCACCTGTTGATTACTATTATTGACGATTGGACTTGAGGGATTAAGTCGGGCACTTCTGTTCGCGAATGCAATGTCCTGCATGAAACTGGGGTGCTGTCCGAGTGGATTAGTAGGGACTGAAAGAGGGACTGGAAGTGCGGTGGTAGAGGGGTGATAGTCAAAGGAGCTAAACATGGGTGAGGACTGTTGGTTCGTTTGCAATTGATGAGTGGTAGTGGACGGGACTGAGTAGATGTTAGTCCCAACTCCTGAAGAGTTGGTGGAGAAATCCATATGGGTAATGAGAATGTTATGACAAGAGTATAACTCTGGTTGTATAAGAGGTGCACGTGTGTGTGCATTCTAGAGTGAGGCGTGCGCAGACATGTGTTTGGGTGGTACATAAACACATGAATTCACCACGCTGACCTTGATAACCAATCAGCGGTTTGAGATGCATGGGTTTATGTGCACAGAAAGGTGAAACCTAAGATGATGTACCAATTTATACACTAAACCCTTATCTCAGTGCTTAAAGTTTCTCATTTGCACCTTTTAATCTTTACTTACAAAATCCAGTGGGCAGCTTCTTCCTTAAATATGATGGGGATTAAAAAATAATATTAAACGGTTTTAAAGCCGTTTAGTTGAGGGGGTTACCTACGCCTATTACTGCTAGATCGATAGATTAGTATCGATATTTCTATCAACTATGTGTCTACCTTTGGTCTAAAAAGAATTTTTTCTTTTAATATCCCTGAAAAAAACCCGGCGTTTCGAAAATCCGTATTCTGCAGCTTAGTAGCCTGTAAATCACACTTTACAGGCACACGAATTTGCTAATTCTTCTAACCTATTTATCTTTCGGCAACAAATTTCACTTATTAGTGATTAACTATGTGAATTTAGCTGATTTCGTAACTTTTAGAACATGTTGCACTAATGGGCCGTGGTGACCTTTCTAAAGAACTTTTATTTACTGGTCGTAGAATTATTCTCTCGCATAAATGAAATTAATATGAAAAACCAACTTTATTTCATTGTCCTTGACCTGTGAGGCTATCAAAGAATCGAAATTTCAGAAATTAAATGAACCAGTCATTTAACACAATTGATCAAAAATTTCATTTAATTTCTAACGGTAAAGGTCAAATTCATAAGTCGCATTTTCTTCATTCGTTTAAGGAAATTTTCGTCTGTCCGTCACTTTGATTATATCATGTCTGTTGATTTAAGTATATCAATTAACATTTTGGTGCCATGTCACGCTGCTCGGTGAAAATGATTTTGAACCACGTTCGATTTATTGATTATTAGACAGTTTCATGAAATTGACAGAAGCCAGAATGTCAACGCAGATATGGAACCACGCTATGCTAAATGCTACCGATGAATGATTTTTCAATTGATTAGACTAAAAAATTAGTTTACTTAGTCTATGGGTATGCAGTTCTCCTATTCATCAGCTAAGTTGAGATGGCGATCATTTCTATTGACGACGATACTAATTGAAGACGTCTCTCAGATGACTGATGTATGAGTTCCCACAGTTCACTAACATCCAACTCTCTTCAAAAATTCTTTAAAACTCACATTTCTTTTAACTAAAAGGAGAAAGCAATCGGACACAGTATTCACAGCCACTTTCCCTTTCAATAATCTAATATCTCGGGATACGGATTAGTCACCAGAACCAAAGAAGTCACATTCAATAAATACCTTACATAATAAGGAACTTCACAAGATGCAGCATCAAACTTGACATTTTTCGACTTACTGATAACTTTCGATAGCTATTATATTTACATTGAGCGCATTGGGGTAAAAGTACGTGCCTACTATAAGCGAAAATGAAATAAACGACTTTGCTGGGGTATTAATTTTAAGAATAGTAGAGCGGAGAGAAAAATATAAAATATAAGAGAGTACCTGACTGAGAGGCATCGGAGAGAAGAGTGTTGGATTGATGGGTGTGTGTGTGTGTGCGCGCATGTGTGAGATGAAAACCGGTACGTCTGAGTGGGACCAGAGCTAAGCTCATAATCAGGAATTTATTGATATAATTTTCAAAAGTGCCGCTCAGTTTATTGCTTCAGGTTCAGTGATGATTAAGTAGATGTAAAAAGTTACCATCGTATCCATTAATGACTTGAGTAGAACATTCATGACAAGATATGCATGGATATGGCACCCTGCTCATTGATAATATCTCAAAACACTAATATCAGGCACCATAGATAAAACCGAAATTAATTTTATTAGCGTATCAAATCAGACAATATTTGCTACTAAGATGAGTTTCTGTTTTCATCTGCCATCACATAGCTTTGGAGAGGTTACCTAAAGCGGGCCATTCTATTAATGACTTCATACTGTTGGCTTCATCAGAAAGAAGCCATTTGACAGGTATGAGTTATTCTCTATTGGTGGTGGTATTGGCGTGGTGGTGCTATGACTTCACAACTTTTATTCAAAACACATCTAGTGGGTGTGGTGTGCACTTTGGATTCACTTGTGTGTTTCGCGATACAAAAATATAATACCGCCTCACAAACAATTTAGCTTACTTGAATCCTCCTTTCCAATTCTCTCTAACATGCATTCTCACATAGGATGTCAATTATATTTAATATTTGATGAAAGCTGACATCTGGGTAAAGATTGATTAAAGCATAATTTTTTTCTTAAAAATTAAATAATAATAAAGTAAAGCTTGATGTAAAAAGACGACTTAAACGAGGTTCCATACGCAGTTGGACTTATAAATAAAAATTGGCCAAACATCCGAGCTATTCAGAAATGCTTTCCATGCCTCCATATTTCGTGAAGGTGTATTAAAAAGAAGCCTCACCACTAAGAAACCTAAATTCTTCCATCACCTCTTGCTTCAGCCAATTTTAGTCAGTCCTATAGGTCAACCACTTACTTGATGTGTGCTGAGTTAGATGGAAAGCTTGTTTACTGATGAGCTACCAATATGAACAAACTTGGGACACCATTTTAGAAACTTGTTTGCACTAGAAAGACTAGACTCCAGACCTCATTGTTTGTCAATAACTTGAGAATTTTTTGGCATTAAAGCATCTTAAGATCTTTATAAGGGGATGTTTTTACAACACTCGATATTAAGTCCCTAACGGCTATATTACTGAAGAATTGGTGCTGGGATAAGCTTAGCAACCTCGTCAATCCAATAGGTGAACATCTCCCAATTAGTAATCCAACCTGGGTAAGCTAATGGATATTAGTTAAGGTATACTCAACCATAACTGGATGCTGATGGAAGTGGTTATTGTTCCTCCCACTCTTTATCTTCATCTTTATCTCCTTCGCACTGTTACAGATCTATGTTTCCATTGATTTTATTTTGGCCCAAATAGGAAATCTCAAACAATAAAACTCATTACAATAAAATCTGTATACTTCACTTGAGACTTTCATTTGTTCAAAAAAGCGATGCACATTAAACAATGGGTTTTGCTTATCATCGTACTGTGACATCGGTAACAAATATTTGGTAATTAAAGTGCTGACGCAACTTGTGTTTTGTGCAACTGTCTGATATCGATTGACACACATTGGTGCCTGAAAAGGAGAAGAAAAGGAAAAAAAGAATCATAAAATCCCTAAAGACATGGCGGAAATATTATCATGGTATAATAAATTAATTAGAGTGTAAATAGAACATTTATTGATAACGTAGACAGGGTTGACATGTTTGCTATTTTCTTATCGTGGAAAATTTGGGCAGGGAATTTTATGACTTTTGAAAATATTCCTATCTGTATTATAGCCTCTTAGAGTGAATAATTACAACTATTTTCAGAGATTATTAACCAGTGTATGATTGGTCCTACCAAAGTTACTAAAATCAACGTGAAATTTATTATTTAATCGAAATATATTTGTAACAAACTAGAGATGTTAATGATTCATAGTAATTATTTTTATTGGTTTATTCTGAACCTAATTTACGTGATTGTTAGTTTAAGGATTAATTTAAGAAAACATCTTCAGACCCTTGTTATAAAAAGAGAAGTGTCGTCAGGATAAATGAAGTCCTGAATGCATTTTGAGCGCTTGCGTGGAGTCAAGTGATATCCCAGCGATCACTGTGTTTTAGGTGTACAATGCTCAGCTTAGTAATGTCATTTGCTAATAACGGTCCTGAATGCTGTCAGGTAGAGTACTGCTTTCAAATCAATAACGAGATTTACTGAGTTGGGATGTAAATCGTTGGTACTTTTAAATGAATGGCTCACCAAAAAATATTCCTGGACAATTGATCTTTATAAAAGAATTGACCAGAAAATGAACGTTGAAATTTGAGCTATAATTTCGGTCAAGGATAGACATAGGCATACGGGTTGTCCGGGAAAAATATTCAACGTGTTCACAAGACTCAGCCAATAAGTCCACAGAAATTGCACAGACGTCTTTACTCTCAACCAAACATCAAACGAAGCTTATCCCAGAACACCTTGAAGAAGTTACGCCCGCCAGATTGCAATTTAGGGGTGGGGGTGGCGGGGTGGGGGGGGGGGNGGGGGGGGGGAGGGTGTGGTGCAAACATTGCGGCCCACGGTCGACATAAAAAGCAAAGTGGAACTAAAAATGAATATGTGCCATACGATTGCGGAAATCACAAAAAAAACACGTTTGTTTGGACGTGATAAGTTGTGCATCGAAGCTCATGGTGAACACCTTTAACACTTGTTGTCAACTATTAAATGCACATCGTGAAGTTATTCGCAATCTTCTATATTTATTAATGTTAAATAAAAAAATATAACCTCAGTTTACTTTTCTGTACTCATACAGGATTCCTTTCATCTCGCCACTTTCCATTATCATTTAACATGATGAGATAAACCAATTATGCAATTTCTCATTCTTGTTTCCTAGGCCTATTGGTCATCCCTCTCATTGGGTGCAAACCGATGGGGAATCGTTTCCGTGACCTTGTTGTTAACAGCCCTACCGATTCATAAATTATATAGCCGTAATATAGAATAACACTTTTTGCAAAGTGAATATACAATTTTTTTATGAAATAAAAAACAAAAGTTCCCAAATAAGAAATTAGAAAGTCGGTGAAACATGGAGAATTAAATAATTATTTATTTCAAATGGCAGGTGTTTTGATAGCTATCATTAGCCATTTAGATGACTTTGGGCTTCACGGATTTAAGGTTCATCAAATTAGCAGAAATTCGAGGGGTGGGGAACAGAAGAGCGATTCACAAATGTAAAAGAGGTAGAGAAAATGGTAGAGAATTAAATATAAATAATAGTGAATTGAGCATCAAAGGGGCTGAATTTCATTTTGCTTATGAAATAATTGCCAGCCTTTTTTAACATGACCTAGTGTTCAAAAGCTCAGATCACAGAATCTGATTCATGATGCAATCCAGTTTCTGATTTTAATTGTGTTTGCAGTGTTCGTCTCTATTGACAAGTAGATCGTGACATGAGGCTGTTCTTTTCATCGATCTCTTCTCTTAGCTAATTGTGAGCTTGTTGACAATGGCCAGGGTAATTAAACACATCAGTGACACGGCGACTTCAGCATGATAAACCTCTTGCTAATGACATGTGTGCCTGTATTTTCAGTATTTATATAGGTATTCCCAAAGGTTAAAATATAAATATGTCCGAACATAGAAATCTCATGCACACCCAGACTCGACGGTGCGGTCTTCTTACTTGTCGCATTGGGAGAAAGTGCAGTCGGGAGGGTAGAGATCTCTCATCCAGCCACCAGTCAATAGTCTCTGCATTGTTTACCGAACCCTTCATTATAGTTTAATGATTAGGCTCTGTGATAGACTCAAAGCCCAAGTGAATATGTTCCGCACCATGTGTCTCTTTCCTCAATATTGTTGAGGTGATCTTGCAGTAGGGATTACTGATAATAAGTCAGGACCTAATAGTGCAACATTCCGCTACAGAAGTACAGAATGATGAACTTTTCTTCATGCCAAATTCTGGTTACGTGGCTAATTATGATGAGGGACCAATCAGAGGTAAGTAATAGCAACCTTCATGAATCTTTCGATTTCCAAATAAATACTCACTCCGAAAAACAGTATCTACTTTTGCTTCCATGATCGATCATTTTTTTTCTCTTTATAATACCTAAGTTTTTAGTGGCTTTCAGTGGGCATACTGAATACATTTCAATTGCAAGCGGTTGTCAAATTGCGGATTGTTAGGTTGCTACAAGCCCTGTCTGAATAGAACTCAGCACAGACGGTACAGAAGTGAAGCCTTAAAGCAATATTAATTTTGGGTATGCACTTCTACATCTCCTCCAAATGGATTGTGCTGATATTACTCTTAATATCTATTTATTTATTTCAAATGGCAGGCGTTTTGATAGTTATCATTAGCCATTTAGCTGACTTCAGGCTTCACAGAGAGGAGGAGGAACATCAAAGTGACAAAAAGTCGAGAGGGGGGGGAGAATAATGATTCACAGGTGTGAGAGAGACAGACGAAAGAGCAGAGAAAAGGTAAGATGAGTACTGTGAAATGGGTTGAATATGGCATACAGTGGGGGTAGTTTGAAGTGAGAAGTCAACTGCCGGTTTATAGACTTTTTTGCCGTATGAGTATACGTTGCCCAGGGTGCACCACGTGGAGGTAAGTCTATCAAGTTTAAGATTAGCATCAAACTAAAATAGGTGACTTAAGCGCCCTCGTCTTCGCTTAGAAACAAATTTTCTAAAGAAGACGGATTCAGCCCCCCTGATAGCGGTTTTATTTGCTTAATAGTGCAGAAGCAGTGCTTTTCGTAAGAAAAGTGGACGAAATTGAAGTTGAAAATGACTCGCAATATCTTCTTAAAACTGTTCTCGCCATCATTAAGCACCCCATTTTAGTGGGTGGGACGAATTTTCTATAGTTATTTTACACTGACGTCAAAATTGCTCACGATTTTACAAAAAAGTCAACCCATCAAATTTCAAGAAATTTATTTGTTTCAAATAGCAGGTGTTTTATAAGTTATCATTAGCCTTTTAGTTGACTTCGGGCTTCACGGAGGGGAGGAACATCAAAGTGAGAAAAGTCTAGAGGAAGGGACAGAATAATGATTCACAGATGTAAAAGAGACAGGTAAGATGAGT
This sequence comes from Rodentolepis nana, assembly GCA_900617975.1. Classification (NCBI taxonomy): domain Eukaryota; kingdom Metazoa; phylum Platyhelminthes; class Cestoda; order Cyclophyllidea; family Hymenolepididae; genus Rodentolepis; species Rodentolepis nana. The sequence goes on from UZAE01012168.1 coordinate 48,153, forward strand.
ACTGTGGAGTCGTCGAATATGACAAGCAGTGGGATCATGGTAATTTGCTGTCAGAATTCAAGTGCCGATTTTTAAACTTTATTGGGGTATGAGTATACGTTGCCCATGGTGCACTACGTGGAGGTAAGTCTCACACCTCAGATTTTACGAAATGGTTTATTCAATATATAATTTGAAAACACAAATATTAAAAATCTAAAATAAATCCTTTTCGAATTTTGCCTTAATTTTAATAATATTGGTAAACTATTTCAATACTTTTAAAATTAAAGAAATTAATCTAGTATTTATGTTTGAAGGCAGAATTTAAATGCATTAATTGCTTTGCTAATAAATTAGTTAAAAATTGATAACTATCTAAGAATGATTTAATTTGTTGAAGTTTAATAGTTAAATTTGAGACAGGTAGCGTTAGATTATCCGCCCTAGTTTAATGGGGACTTACCCACAGGGTGACAAATTATCGTTGATGTCAATCATTAAGAGCAAAAGTTATCGTCTCCTAACGCAATTAAATTAGACACAAAACACCTGCACTACCCTCAGCTTTGAGTAGGAGAAAAGATTACTGGAGTAGGAGGTCTTGGCCGACAATTTAATCACCAAACTCCGAACACCGAAAATAAGCATCAATTCAAGCAAACACTTTAATACGCAATAGTCATAATCGACTTCCCCAAAGTCATGTAATGATGATCTTTGATATTCATGCAGATTGGAATAAAGTGTGCTCTCAGAGATGATTCTGAAGTCCTCAATATATATATATATATATATATATATATATATATATATTGTTTGGGATGCGCCATAGACTTACCTCCACGTGGTGCACCCAGGGCAACGTATGCTCATACGGCAAAAGTCTACAAGCCGGTAGTTGACTTCAAACTACCATGACCAGACTGTTTGTCATATTCGAATCCTTCCACAATACTCACCTCAACTGTTTTCTCTACCTTTTTGTCTGCCTGCCTCTTTTACATCATCGAATTACTCTTCTCTTCCCTCACCCCAATTTTTTGTGGCTTTGATTTTCCTCCCCTCTGTGAAACCCGAAGTCAATTAAAGAGCTAATGTTAAGTATAACAAAGCCTGCCTTAAAAGTGGCACATACTTACAGTTTTTATCAGATTGCCATGACATTCGACCTTTAAGCCGACTTAGGCCGACTTTCTAAGCACTTTGAGCCATGTAAAGCTCAATATAAACTGCCATGTTGTCCGGACTCGTCAAGTGATATTTAATATACAAGCACGTTGCCAATCGCTAGTAATTAAATGGTTTTCAGAAATAACTTTGAAAGCTACCTGGTACCTAAGGCATCCAAATTCTCCTAAACTCTATACCAGACTCTGTCTTCTATATTCTACCAATTTACATAAAGACAACGTAACGGAGAGAGGGAGAGAGACAGACTGAGGACATAACAGTGGTGAGCAGGGTTTAGTGGAAGAGGGCCGGGAGAGGGAGATAGAGAGTATAATCACAACAGAGAGGTGACAGAGAACCTGCTTACAGGGAAAGCCAAAGTCAATTAAGGGGCTGATGGTAAATGTTATAGAGCTTGCCACTTGAAATAATAATAATACTTATCGTAACAATAATTACATTGGAGCATTTTTAAATATGATCACTTCTCCCTTCCCTTCCTGTCATGAAACAAACACCTTATCTTATACAAAAAGGAGAAAAACGTGCATTTTAAGAGGTATAAAAAAGGTAATAGCGAGATCATGTTAATTGCAGCCGTTTATCGTTTTCATGAGATTGTCTCAGTGGAGTGTAACGTTAGCCAAAGTGCTGACAAATAAAGCATTGAACCGCAAGGTGGATGTGAAAAGACACCTGCAGGTTTAAAAGCGCAATTACTTGTGGTGAAAATTTAAACAAAACTGTTTGCTGATGACGCAATCGCTAGACTAGAAATGCAGGTTTGCTTTGTTGAATGCCAGATTGCTAAAAATTATAGGATTTTATTAGGAACGCTGCCAAATATACAAAAGTAATCATACAATTTGATCCATAGAAGCTATATTATTGACCACTATGGGTTAAAGGCGTCACTCATGCTTGTGTACTGTGCTCCACCCGTATTGGCTGTTTCTTAATCACTTCAATTAAATTTTCTTCCAATGGTGACGAAGTCAATGTTATTTAACAGTTGTAATAAGGTATAGATGAGTTAGCAACTCATGTTTTTTCGGCTAAAGTAAATCTTTCCATTTTCTACGTTTTGAAACTGTTTTTTTTAATAAAAAAATTGAACCAAAAATTAGAATAAGGCTCCAATGTACCACGCTATGCATTCACTAGACTTCAACAGATTCCTCGGCGTTTGAAGTAAACCTGACTTGGATGTTTAATCATCCGATTTGGCCTTTTCTGGCCACATTGGAACTACAATCGTACATTTTAGGTGCTGCTCTATGTACCAGTCGCACATTTAAATTATATCGAATATTTACCTTACTTTCTGATGCCAACTCCTGTCTTAGAGACTTCAGCGAATCACCGAGCACCTGCTGTACCTGCACTTCACTGCGTGTGGTTTTCGATTTTCTGTTTGTTACAAATATGCCTTCTCAACCTATTGGGTGTTGAGGATCAAAATACGCCCCTTATACACATTCACACACACACCAAACCTTTGAGCTTTATCTCTCCTGTATACCGCCACTCAAGCCACTGTTTAATTAAAACAGAGCTTGTTTCAGATCAGAAGGACTTTTTAGTCTATTCACCTTTAAGATAGTACATTTATAAAAATTATCAATATATTCTTTGATTTTTCATTACTGTCTTTTTAATTTATAACCTTTTTTATTATTGGAAATTTAAAAAAAATTGTAAAGGGGGGATCTAAATTGTATTAAAGCAGCTCAATTTTTGCTAATAATAATAATGGCTAATAAAGGACTGCTGTTAAGGTCATTGGCAAATTTCCAAGTGAGCATTAAGTTGCTGAGCACATGATTTCCATTAATTAAGACTAGAAGTTCCATCAGATGAAATCACCCAATTTTAAGACGGTCTTCGGGGTTGTCTTGAGTTGTATCCTGGATAAAACGGGGTTGTTTTAACTCAAAATTCAAATGAGACATATGAGCCAAGCAGATCTAGCAATTGGTGAATTTCTTAATGTTGGTTATCACAAATCGGGGGTGTGCGATAGACCTATTTCCTCGTGGTAAACCCTGAGCAACGTTTTCTCATATAACAAAGGTCTATAAACCGGTTTCTTCCCCATTACTCACCTTACCTTTGTTTCTTTTACATCTATGGATTACTCTTTGTCCCACCCCCTCTCCCCTCGACTTTTTGTGACTTTGCCTGTTTCTCCCCTCTGTGAGGCCAGAAGTCAACTAGAGGGCTACTGATAACTGTCAAAACGCCTGCCATTTGATACAAACAAATACGTCATCACTATTCGTCATTAGGAGTTTTATTGCCAGATTCAACTTAAAGAACCTGTTCTTGATTTAACGTCCATGTTTTAGTCCAAACCGTGAGGTCCTTCTTTGTCTAGCATAGCAACTGTTTGGCTGTTCCTTCGATATGAGCTTGAGGTCAACAGTAGAAAGAAATCTGGGCAAATTTTGCATTCTCTCAATAAATGCAAACACTGGCTTTTAAACATTGATACCTTGTAGGACTTTTTCGCCTAGTCAAGTTAAATAGAACGCTTTCAAGCACTAATTTTTAGTCGACTCTGAGGGATAACTCACATCTCGATCCGTATGGAGATCTATGGTCAAAGTCTTGTAATTAAAATTTCTCTTCCCAGTATGATTGCAATCCTGAAACCTATATTTAAATAAACTTTCCATCCCAACTTGACATAAAGAAATTATGCACTTTCATTTCCCTTCTCTCTATGTATAAGTATTTTAAACACGAGATTAACCGTACGAGGCTATTTGAGTTGGAATGTTTTTTTTGCAAACTTTATTGCACTTCATGAAATAAATTGTAGAATTAGATGAGATATTTTTATTCTAAAGAACTTAAATTAATTATTTTGAATTTTATTGATACTTAACGATTTTATGGTCAATTATAGAGTCTAATTTGGAGTAAAGATAGAAAATTGGCTTAATTCTATGTAATAATTCATTTCGAGGAATTTTTAGTACCTTTGGAGGTCTATAGGGATATATAAAATGCATATAATCATATGAAATATTATGCGAAATGCCCATTATATAATGAATAATTAGAGCACTTTAAATGAATACTAAAATTTCACTTAGCATTTAGAGTTGCCTAATTATTCAAATAACCTGATTTAATGAAATTTTGCTGGTTAGGAATGTATCGTTATCACGCTCTATACAACTCTAAAGATGGAGTGTTAGTTCCACTACACAATTTTTCAAACCTGGTAGATTCTGAAACCATTCGGTTTGGTACTAATTAAATGAGTTTGTTTCTTGTCAATAACCTAACCCACGAAAGTAAAGAACGCAATAATTCGTTCTTATTGGTCAGTATCTAATGCATTTTTCATTGATCGCTTATAAATATGTGATCAAAGTGGACAGAAGGTCGTCGAGGCAGGAAGACACAAGTGCTAACCGAGATTTTGAAAATCATACAATCCTTACCTAAATTCAATATATAACACAAGGTTTGAACAAAACGATTGGTCTGTTCAGCAAGTACAATATTCGATTATGTTTTCAAAGCTTTATTTTGAGTTTGTCAACTGTTTGAGTATTTATTAGTCAAGTTTCCCTAAGAGAGAAGTGGATAAAATACCTCAGCACATTATTACTAGCTTCCTTCTACGTTGAAATCTTGCTTCCATAAAGAATAATTGGGAAGCACTTCTATTCGACCGCGACAAATATATTAACCAGAATGCCAAGCCCTCTTGATATAAAGTCAGCGCATTTAAAATGGATTAAAATGAAAGATAAATAAGACGTAATTACCTAGTTCAAGCTTGTAACCATGTTTCACTACTGTTTTATATAAACTGGAAGTTTTAAATAATTAATACATAAGTACTCGTTCCTGAAGACTCGTCATTTACCATTCTCTATGTTGGGTCTCATCACTTGCCATCTGATCGTAGGGCTAAAAACTGTATTGAATGACGTAACAAGCTAGCCCATTTCTCTCTTTAAAATAAGGAATATGAGGAAGTAGTAGACACATTTAGAAATGAAAAAAAAATCGAGGAATTTTTAGCCCATGACTTCCCATCATCACCTTCACGTCACTTTGACCACCTGGTGGCATAACTTACAGCAACCCATTAAAAAGCTCCACCACAGTAAAAATTTTGGTAATAGTATTACGTAACGAAACCAATGTGAGTGCACAAAGTAAATGAATATTGTTACTATCACAGTCTTATTAGTCCCTTAAACCAGGTAAAATTCCTAGGATATAATGTAAACATCTATATACCCAACAGGCAGTCATTACTACAGCATTATGTAAGGTAGCAACCATGCCATTTGACTCATTTAAACGAATATGCCAATTTTATCTACAAGCAGATAAAATTATTAAAGTAATTTTTTATTTCATGAAGCATAATTATAATTGTAATGGTAATAGTAAAAATAAAAAAAAACAAGCCCATCCGTGTAGGGTTGAAATTTGAGGGGAGAGCCAAGTGGGTGTGCGATAGACTTACCTCCACGTGGTGCACCCTGGAAATATGCCTTCACTATCAACATCTTATTTGGAAGCGGAGGGGTGTGTGCGATAGACTTACCTCCACGTGGTGCACCCTGGACAGCGTGCGATAGACTTACCTCCACGTGGTGCACCCTGGGCAACTTTCAACCCTTGCTGGTTTTCTAAACAATTATTCTTAAGAATACGATAGACTTACCTCCACGTGGTGCACCCTGGACAACGTACGATAGACTTACCTCCACGTGGTGCACCCTGGGCAATGTATGCTCATACGGCTAAATAGTCTATTATTTGGCAGTTGACTTCAGACTACCATCACCCCACTGTATGCCATATTCTACTACTTTCACAGTAATCACCTCAACTTTTTTTCTACCTTTGTGTTTGTCTCTTTTACATCTGTAAATCACTCTTCTATTCCCCACCCCTCGACTTTCTGTTACCCTGATGTTCCTTCCCCCTGTGAAACCCGAAGTCAGCTAAAGGGCTGATGATAATTATCAAAACGCCTGCCATTTGAAATAAATAAATTTCATGAAGCTAATGCATTTTATCCAGCATTTATACACGACAATGTGAAACAACTTTTTTAGCTTATAACATAGAGAGCCTCCGAACACGTACAAGTGCTAAATGGTCCAATAAGATACAAGGAGAAGATACATTTGAAATTTTAATCGGGTTTTCTGAATTTTGCTTAATATGCGTGATTTACTGCGTACTACTCAAAGCAATTCTGAATTTAGACTTTAAGGCTGAGTTAAGGGTATATTTATGCGATTTACAGAATTTAATTTTCCATTAAGCTCTATGGTTAGCTGCGACATCTCGATGCATTTGTCTTTTCAGGGTACCTACCTACTAGTAGCTATGAGACCAATCCCTTAACCTTGACCCCTGGTATTTGACCTAATTTGCGGTTCATGAGTTTGAAGATAGTAAACATACGCATGTCGTTTTTTAAATATATTGATCTGAATACAGTAAGGGACGATGCACTATGGGAACCAAGATTAATGATAATCTAACAATGGTTCCGAAGATGGTGGTGACGATTAAGGGTCCTGTGCTCTGTTGAAGTTACTGTCACCACGCCCATGTGCATGTAATGTGTAAATATCGTATTGCTTCGGTACCGCAATAAACATGAATTATGCAATCAAAGGTGGTACTATAAAAAGTATATCACAGTCTTGTCGTGTTCAAATAAAGCGAATGCGGGTAGGATAATTGAATATCGCCTTTAGCTATCACGTCAGCTAATAATAATGCGAGAATTGATTAAATATGGACAGGATTTAGATAACTAAGAGGTCAGGAAACGTTTTATTCAGCGCGATTTTAAGCCTGAATTTCGTTCAATGATTGAACCCGAGTTAACTCATTTTTTGTACGCTTCAGAACTATCAACCTAATGTCAATTAAAAAACTTTTAATCTTAGTTAAGTGAGAACACATATCATCCCATACTGTCAGACAAATTCAAGATACAATAAAAAATAGGAACTTGTGATATTAGAAGGGAATCTTAATCGGCACTCTTTAAATCATTTTTTAGTACAAATGGCAGACTTTATGGTAGTTATCATTAGCCCTTTAGTTGACTACGGGCTTCACAGAGGGGAGAAACATCAAAGCCACAAAAAGTGGAGAGGGACAGAAGAGTGATTCACAGATGTATATGGGACAAACTAACACAAAGGTAGAGAAAAAGGAAAGGCGAGGTGAGTACTGTGAAAGTGGTGGAATATGACATACAGTGGGGGGATGGTAGTTTGAAGTGAGAAGTCAACTGCCGGTTAATAGACTTTTTTGCCGTATGATTATACGTTGCCCAGGGTGCACCACGAGGAGGCAAGTCTATCTCATACCCCCTCTTTAAATAATTGTGAACAAATCTTCACCAAGAGTAATCTCAAACAGAACAAAAACTATTCAAAGAATACAAAATCATGAAGTATCAGGAGTTTGAGGTCATTTAGATATTGATTGTACTTCTGTTTAATTTGTCAGACTTCTCTGTAGTTCACTAAGTAATTAACTTTAAGGTCACATTTAATTCTTCTACTATTCCCCAGTTTGAACTCATTCATTGCACTTTGCCTTTCAAAGAAA
>UZAE01012169.1:0-15403 GCA_900617975.1 Rodentolepis nana
CCCCCCCCAACGGTTACCCTTCACTGGACTACAGTTGACTTAGACTGGACGAAAAGGCACCAAAACAAAAACAAAAGTGCAGCCACCTCAGGACATTTCATAAGGAAAGAAATACACATTCGAGATCACCTAAACTTTAAGTGTCCTGAATTCGAACAGGTTGATTTAATCTACATTTGCTTGCCACAAGTGTCTCCTTTGTTGAGCTATATCTTGTTAAAATGAAACAAAATGGCTTCATTTTGATCACTTTGGCACTAGAAATATAAATTTAATCAGCATTCTTTCAATTAACCAACGGTTCAATAAAGTCTCAGTATCGTGGTGACTATTTTTTCAAGCTCTAAGGGGAATAAATGATGAAATTTAGCTACTCAGAGAGCAAAAAAGGTGCTTGCAAAATATGTAATTTAATTAAAGCACATCTCCATGAGGTGTCAGTTACAACCAAACGTTGCTTTCTTTCGAATGTTGATTGGCGGATGTTGAAGTTTCTATGAGCACAGCTGATCGTTAGGTGTTTATTGGTATCTGCTGAGTTCCACCGTTGCAAAAGAACGTTTTTTAGTATTTATTTATTTATATCATATGGCAAACGTTTTGATGGATATCATTAGCCCTTTAGTTGACTTCAGGCTTCACAGATGGAGAGGAACATCAAAGTGAAAAAGTCGAGAGGAGGGGAACTGATGAGTGTTTCAAAGACGAAGGTTGAAAATTTAGAAAAATGTGATGTAGTACTGTAGAAGTGGTCGAATATGTCATACAGTGGGATCATGGTAGTTTGAAGTCAACTGCCGGTTAAAAGACTTTTTTTGCCGTATGAGTATACATTGGCCAGGGTGCACCACGTGGATGTAAGTCCATCGCAACCCCACGTTTTCAGTAAAATTCATCGCTTTTCAACTTTCTGCTACCTAATTACTGGTACTTTCCGCTGAAAAAAATAAGTGACATGTTGGTATGGAGTTGTTTAAGGTTCGTATGTTAGTCAGTTTAGATGGTTAGAAGATAAGTTAGAGGTAAATTTATGTCCATTTTACTACTGTTAATCTGCACTATTTCCTACTTCAATTAATTCAACTCTTCTTCCAAGCAAAATGTAGACATCAAAAGGAAGGAAACACGATAATAACTAAAAATCGATTAACTCGAAATACGAGCGAAAAATCTACTTATCGGACGCAGAGCAAGTTGTGGCTGTTAGATTTGTAAATTCATATTGGAGGGCTTCTTGCCGACGATGAGATCAGGCGGGAGGAAGTCGTTAAGTGAATTTGAGTTTTGGCAACAGTCATCACACTGTTGAACACACCGGAAGTATTTAGCCTCTAGGGGATAATACAAACCTATGGAAACGGCCACAAATAAACTTAAAATCTAAATATATTGAAGATTTAGCAAAATTAATAGTCTTGATCAAGGAAACAATGGTTATGAGTAAATGAACAGTTTTGGTTTAATTAAAAGTCGGAGAATTACAGAAGAGTAATAAATTCGAGGAGAAGAAAAATTTTTTTGCTATTTTAAGTTTTAAAATTATAGTAGATAGAACTTAGATTTGAACTACGTTGATTCTAGACCTATGAGGCTAGAGTTTAAATTTATTTCTCCTGGGGTGTGCGATAGACTTACCTCCACGTGGGGCACCCTGGGCAACGTATCGTCGTACGGCAAAAATGTCTATTAACTGGTAATTGACTTCAGACTCCAAACTACCCTCACCCCACTGCATGTTAACTTAGACTACTTCAACCGTACTCCTCTCACCTTTTTCCTAACTTTGTGTCTGTCTCTTTTACATCTTTGAAACACTCTTCTGTCCCTCCTCCCCCCATCTCGACCTTTTTCACTTTGACGTTCCTTCCCATCTGTGGAGCCTGAAGTCAACTAAAGGGCTAATGATAACTATTAAAACGCCTGCTATTTAATATAAATAAATTTATTTCACCTGCATTAATTGCCTCTTAACCACCATAAAATTTGAATTAAATTCAAAAATTAAAATGTGTCTATTTCCTTAATTTCCTTACTCACTTTTACATGGCCATTGTGCTTTGCAAGGATCTTGAGGATAAATATGAACTGAATCTGAGGTAAACGTAGGGGCTTTGACTAAGTTATTCTATTAAAAGAAAAAATAGGCGGAAACTGGGGGTTATAAGTCATTTTGGTCCTTTCTGCTAGTCGATGATGCATAAATGTTGTTTTATTTCATTTGACATTTGCACAAACATGGTAGCTTCGCACTTAATTTTTTAATCAAGGTCGGCATTTAATTTTTACATTAACGTTATTGGCTGCTGAAACCCAGAGACACAGAAGGCTTCAAGATCGATATTTTAGCTAAGACTGGGAAGTTTACTTTCTGATATATTATTTTAGAAAATACAGGAGTTCTCAAAATACTTGGAGTATGATAAGAGAAAATATCAATTTGAGAGCAATTCTCTCTTCATTACTTGGTTTATTGGGATGTACCATCAAATCCAGGTATTCATGGAAGTATTTAATATTTCGATGACACAGTAATTTTAATAATTTGCAGTCATATGTTTATTTATAGCAAAATAACGATGGCATTCTCTCATTTTTTGTTTTCTCTCTGGGATATACATTTTTTATTTCAATTATGGTCTTAAGTTTAGCAGTGCTCGTCTAAATAAAATTTGAGCAAATTACGTGATATAAGATAGAAGGACCCATCTCCCCTAAACTACTTGCATAATTTTTTGACGTCTACCTAAATGATTCATTATCTTAATTGACTTTACTCTTTTTGCATAACTGATTTACAATATATTGGTGATTTAAAAATAGTTATACGCTTACACGTTTATTAATAAACAAAAAATCTTACCAAAAATTCAGCCTCACTAACAAAAATCAAGATATAGTATAAGTAAATACTTCAGCAAAGGTTGTCAGATACATAATGTACAGCCAGTCTCTAATCCGGAGTATATTAAAAAGTGGACTCCATTTATGATGTTATATACAGGCAGTATATAATATATGGACACGTGATTTTTATATCAATAAATAGCTTTCCAATATTTTACCAATTTACTGGAGAAATTCGTTCAAATTAATTTATTTTTTATTTATTTTACCGTTTCGCTTATGCTGCAGCAACCACCGGCCTTAGAAAGCGGGCTTTTTATATAGAGCTGAATCTCCAATTAAAATGCCTTTATTGAATCAACTGAGAGGTGTTCGTTTCAGTCTAATTTAAATCGAACTTCAACCTATCTGAGCGTTCCGAAATGGAAGCAAATGTTTCGGAAAACACTACTCTTTCTACAAAATCATCCTCTAATGAAGAAAAGGGCAATTCAACGGAGCGAAGCACCAAAACTACCAAATCCCCTACCCGCTCACATAAAGAAGACAAACAATCAAGCTCATCACCAGGAAAAAGTAATCATCGTGAGGAAAATAAAGAACCACAGCCATCAGCTGGCCTTCCAGTATCTCAAGTTACGCGACATAACGTGGGCAAATACAAGCTTGTCCGTACTATTGGGAAAGGTAACTTTGCCAAAGTCAAGTTGGCAATTCATATGGCAACAGGAGTCGAGGTGAGTTTACTTTGTTAATATGACGTATTTAGGTCGCGATCAAAATTATCAAAAAGCAGAATATGGACCGGACATTTAACGATCGTGTACGCTGCTATATTTTTTTAAAATTATTTCATCTTTAGCTTAAGCGCGAAGTTACTATCCTTCAAAAACTCAATCATCCCAATATAGGTAAATCTTCTTCTTTTTAGCTGATTACTATTGTGTATTTGTGCAGTTCGTCTTCTAGAGATCATAGAAAATGATGAAGTGATATGTCTAGTGCAGGAGTATGCCAACGGTGGTATGTCAACTTAATCATGAAATGATCCTCCTCTTGATACAGGTGAAATATTCGATTACCTCGTTGCACACGGCAAAATGCACGAGAGAGAAGCTCGGGCCAAATTTCGCCAGCTTGTCTCCGCTATCGATTACTGCCACTCCAAAAATATAGTCCATAGGGATCTCAAGGCTGAGAACATTCTCCTAGACTCCGACTTAAATGTCAAGGTAGCGGATTTCGGCTTGGCTAATACCTTCGTCCCAGACCAAAAGCTCACTACTTTCTGTGGTAGCCCACCTTATGCAGCTCCGGAATTATTCCTTGTAGGTCCTAGTTCTGGACATCTCCTTATTTTCTAATTGTTATGGAGATAAATTTGCCCCTATCTCGTAGGGAATTCGTTACCATGGACCGGGCGTGGATGTTTGGTCCATGGGAGTACTACTTTTCACCCTTGTGGTGGGTCATTTACCTTTCGATGCGACGGACCTACGAGAGCTGCGCACAAAAATCCTCACAGTACGTTACAATCTCGGCAAAGGCGAAGTCTCCAGCGATCTTCTTGCACTCCTCAAAAAGATGCTCGTTTTAGATCCGCGTGATCGCTACTCCCTTCGTGTAAGAGAAGCAGTCGTTTCATGTGCCCCCCCCTCCCCTCCTCCCCCTTGCGTGGCATTTCTTCTCATGCTTAACTTTCGTGTTTACACTCTTTTTTATTTATTTAGGCGTTAATGAACGATCGATGGCTGAACATGGGGTACGACACTCTGATGATCCCCTTTGTGGAGCCAGCCCAAATACACCTAAATGAGGTATACGTAGAGCACATGATTCGTCTCGGATTCACAGAAACCGATCTCGTGAACTCTGTTCTTACACCAGGCTTTGACCACGTCTTCGCTACTTATTCCCTTCTGCCCAACATGTTGAAGAAGCAAATCTCGTGAGTTACTTTTGCCTTCTTTCCTCCAGGGTGTTGGGAGCGGAGGGAGGTGTTGTGCTTATTTACCTCCGCTTCGACATTTGCCATTTCCAATTCGTAGGTTAAAATACGATCTCAACAAAGAGGGAAATTGTTTCTTTTCCATATCTTCATTAGATATTCTCTCTATTTTCCAAGTTTTGTTCATTCGTTGGACCACGTGTCATTTAGTGAATCGGGAGTTTCCTATTACAACGGGTCTTTTGTAACTGCGGTAGTTTTGGAAAGAATGAACAAATTCTGCTAAATTTCGTCAAGTAATGGAAAATACAAAATACCTTTGCGAGCTCTTTTATGGCTCTCTTTGGAATACCTCATTTAGTAAAGTGTGTGTGTGTGTATAAGAGTCCTGAAATTTTGTTGGTGGGGAGAGGTTGTTAGCAAACTGAAGGTGGCAGTTAAGTGATGGAACCTTTTCCTCTTCACTCTTCTCTGCGTCTTGTGTGTCACTACTAACGATCATGCCACTTGGTATTACCATTTAATGGAAATCGACGCTGGATGGTCTTCGTCTTCAAATGTTACATTTTTTTCTAGTGAAGCAGTAGCACCTCAAGTAGTTACATCGATATCGTTCAATAGCAGAGTTGGAGGGAAGAATTGTTGTCTGATAATCACCAGCATGGATCAATTTAACTGATAGAATGCCTATTAGAATGCTGAGTGTTGCCCGTATTGACATTCTGTTTTATGATAAACAAACCTCTATCTTATTGCAGAGCAATGCAGTTGTCTCACCATTATTCACATTCAGTGCTCTTATTCGCCCCGCAGTTAACAAAGAAAAATTGTACCCACTATGCAGTTGAATTAGATTTTTTGTAATCCCATTATTGGTGTTGTGAGCTTCGATAGCCCAGTAGGAAAGTTTGAGATCATGCATTAGCTGTTCTCTGAAGGGAATTGCAAACCGTGCTATAGAGAAAAATACTGGAGCCCAATTTTTCACCAGAATTGCTCAAAATCGCTATCACCCTTCAAGATGTTTAATGGAAAAGGGTTGTTGAGATTGTAATTTTGTTATAGCAACATTCCATCGTCGATCGCAGAGATGACATCAAAAATATCATCGACGGGGGAGAGTGCATCTTCAGGGCCTAGTAGTGGTGGGGGACGGAAGTCGGAAGGTGGGCGGGCAGTCGGACGCTTCATAGTGGAGCCCGCGTCCAACGACAGCCAGCTCTCCTCGTCTTCGCGACGACAAGCATCTCATGCTCACCATCGTCATCATGGGGGCACAGGTGCAGCTGGGTCCGGAGGGAACTACTTAAGCAACTATTCAGCCACTTCCTCCCTGCCCTCTGCCCTCAAGCGGGCCTTGGCTAGCGTGGGCCGGTCTCTCACGGGACAAGGCGGAGGCGGGAATTCATCGACAACCTCAACGGCAGCATCTAGCAGCAATTACTCCGCCAGTGCTGCTGGACCATCAAATGGAGCCGATTGTGAGTTTGTATTTCATGCCAGTTTGCATAATCTCCTTCACATTCATATCCTTCACTTCTTCGAATGACAAAAAATGTTTTTTTTGCAATTGTCTTGGGGCTGGATTAAAAATCTTAATGATCTAACGTGGATTATAATTATTGATTTTTCTGTGCGACAGATCTGGAGTTAGAAGACTGGAATAATGAACCGATTTATAGTGATTTAAAGATATAGTGCGTCAATTTCACCACGCAGTTCTTTTTAGTGTCAAAGTTAGAGTGAGCGGTATTCGTTATCTTGTATTTAAAATTTGAATATCGCTAGTAGAGGAAAAAACTTATCATTAGGGATATCACATTTTTATAAATCGCTGAGAGTGTACTGTTACACACTTAACAAAAATGCGTAATAATGCAGAGTTTCTTTGCTAACAATATGCCGTGTGCCTGGGCTTACACTGCATTCTGTAACGAAATTGCGCTGGTCCAATGATTACTGCAATCAGTATGTCATGCTTTCAGAAACTTACAACTAGTCCCTTCAACTTGCCATCTCATGCAATTGAAGAAAATAGTGGCGAATTCGCTCTGCTAGAGTCTTGGCCTAGCAACTGGTGACCATCGTATCAATCCTGCAAAGCCTCCCAAATACATTGGTCTAGTGACCTATGCGCTGGTTTTTCCGAGTTCAAGGGATCTTGGACCAGCGAAATGACGATCTTTTACCTTTTCGCTACGCCCCCCACCCATCGTTGTTTTTGATTATCTGTTTAGGGTAGTATTTATTACTAGGTAGGTGCCAAGTGAGCATTTCTGACCTCTTCATTCCAGTCTCATTCTCTTTTGACCTTATTTAATACATCAATTTATGAACCAACTTAAACAAAGACAAAGAGGATGGATCAGATTCGAATTTGTCTGTTTTTTTGCTTCACTTACTTGCTTTTTTCTTTTCTTTTGCTCTTCAACCCCCCCCCCCTCCCCTCCACAAATCCTCGTGTGACTTTGTTCCGCATTCTAAGAAAGTGCTGCATATTTTGTTGAATTGTCTATCTGTTTGTCTAGGTATGCTTCTACAAACGTGGTTAAATCAATCAGCTTAAAGCTCTCCTATGGATTATTTTAAAAGGGCTTAACAATGGTAGCGAAATTGAAGGAGATAATTTCCTAACACTTTGTGGGGTTCCGATTCGACCTTCAGATATGTGTCTAATTTTGCTATTTAAATTAGATCTCTCCGTGCGTTTTATTTTCTGGAAAATGCACACAAAGAGTGCGCTCAATGCTAAGGTACTTTAGATTGTGATCCGTCAACCAACCTCTCCACCCGCCTTTTGTTTGGCGACTAGTTGTTTTAGGTGCTAAAGAACTCTATTTGAAATAAAAAGTACTTTCAATTGAATCTCGACAGAATCAGCGGATGTGTTTGAAATATGGTCTACATAATCCTTTGCTAAGAAACTCCCCATATAGGTAAAGCTCAAGGTCTCGGGAACCTGAGAAGCCTGACGGTAAGAGAAAACGGCCATCCTACCTCAAAGCTGATCACCTTTCATGAATCGAGGCTTCTGAGCGAATGCTTATTCACGACATTCTAGTGACCTTCTGCTTAATATTGATGGTCAGCCTTTGTCGCTTTAATTGATTTATTTCCAAAGGTGCGGAAAACGGAATGACCTTTCGGAGTTGAGAATGCTAAAATTTGTACCTTATTTGCTTCAAGAATAAAAATTTTATTTAAATCTTAATTTGTGCCAAAAGTGTGTATATCCTTAGACATTGATTAATTTTACTCTATTAGAAGGCCAAATGCACTTCTTTTTAATTCAGTGGACTGAGCCAAGGGGGGGGGGTAGTTTCTGGCATCTCAGAACATTTCATTTCCTTGACAGCACTCTTGCAACCTGGAGGAGGAGTGGTCGTTTTATCAACCTTTGCACTCTATGGAATTTCGTATTTTTATTAACTGAAGTCCTGTTTTCTCCCCTTTTAGCAAAACACCGCAAAGCGAAGGATCTGCAGCCCAGGTGAGCACAATTTTAACGCTTCTTTCATTTGTTCTCTGTGTTTTCGTTTTCTTTGGCTCCTTTTATTTCACGAGGCGTGCTTCCCCCTTTATATTTCCTGTTCTAAATTGTATTTTCGTCGCGCATGTTCTCAGGCGCTCATCTTTGCCTGTGGACGCATCCAAGAGCCCTCGGAGCAGCATTCAGTAAGAGACGCACTAACACTCCGGCTTCCCTCTAATTTGCTTTTAATTTAAACCTAAAAAGAAAGTTACCTGTAACCACACTTCTAATCGATGCCTGGTGAGACTTATATGCCATTGTGTTTGGCACGCACATACACACGCACACACACGCACGCACACGAGGTGTGCAGACTTACACATTGTCTCTCAGTTTGCTTCTCGTAAGTTTTAGCAACTCTTAACCACCAATAGAAGTGAGAAAGTAGGTATACACAAAGTCATAATGTTGGCAAACCAAGGAATTCTTGTCTATAAAGACATAAATTATCACCTCACAGAAAATCATGCAAGAACTTTGGCTTTCAAGGCTGCCATTTTTACCGGAATACTCACGGAAAAGGCGATTCTTTTGCAGTTTAGGTTGGCTCACTGTTCCGTGAAACAACTAACAGCACTAAATTCAAATGATAAACTTTTGAATGTCCTAAGTCTTACTAAAGACAGGGTTCTACAATATCAAGATTCCATCCTCAATATTTGAAGTTCAGTCATGTGATTGTTGTTCCTGTCACTCAAAGCACCCTTGTGTTGTGTGTGCCGCCTTCAAAACTTTGAATAGCCAGAGAAGGGGAGGAGGGAAGAGAAGAAAGTTAACTCCATCTTCTTTCACTCCCTTGCTTGTCTTTGTCCTCTTGAGCTCAAACCACCTGAATGTGCCGTTTTGTGTTGCAGAGTGGCAGTTACTCCAGCTCCAGTTCCACTGAGTTCACGCCAAAAACGAGCCGCTACAACTGCGGGAGCAAGTCGTGATGTCGGGGCTTCTCCACGAAGTCACAAACTCGATTTGCCGGGTCTCTCCGTCACTGCTGCTCCACCGTCTACTTGCGGTGGACCTCGACATCGGTCCCAACATGCCGCTTCCTCTGCTGCTTCTTGTCGGGCAAGTTCTGCCGCCTTCCCTGCTCTGGCTTAAGATAATGAGGAGGGTGGGGGGGGGGGGGGGGGGGGGNGGGGGGTAGGGGAGGACTTTATGCGCGTGGATTTCTTGCTTCCCTTACTGATCAATTCAAAATGCTGTGCTGTCACTTTTCGCTTCTTTCTTGAAAGTTGTTTTACTGTCAGCTTGAAGATGGCTTTCTAATAAGTTGAGTTTTAACCGCATCGGCCCTTCATGGGACATATAGCGGCTGGAAAATGGGTTCCGGAAGTGGGTTTCTTAAGGTGGTGCAGAGGCATTATTTTTTTACGAATATTCTCATACAGTTGGGCAATTTCTGCGAATCGTTCGCCTTTTAGCGAGGGCTTTATCTTGAATAATCAATTTAACTTCCTTGATGGAAACATTCATCTGCAATTAGTCTTAATGGTAATTGGGGGGGGGGGGGTTTACATTCATTAATTTGTACTTAAGGCGTCTGTGAATTAAGCACGTTAAGTAGATATTGGTGGATTGGTTTCTAATCTGTTGGAGAATGACGCTAGTGTTGTTTGAAAATGAAGTACTGCTAGAAACCAATAGAAATGAACGGTAATTTCAAGAGTTAATGATTGCTACCAGAGCAACTTCGAGGTTCTTTTCTTTTGTAGGAGGATGTGGCACCAATTGCAGAGGAGTCGGTAGCAGGAGAAGGCGAGAGCTGCAGTAGCAAAGAGGCGGCACCAAGACCTACTACAACTACGGGGGAGGAGGTTGTCTTGGAGGGCAAAAATCTCGGTTCTTCCTCCAACCAGGTGGCTCCTCCTCCTCTCAACAAGCCTGCAGAAGGTGGGGCTGATTCCAGCGGTGGGCATCAACGACGCGGAAACACTGATTTCCTCCATTCACCTCAGGCCACCACATCGACATCTCATCAAACCACATGGACCCGCAACTTTCTTCGAGCCCTCGGGAACATCCTCCAGGGGTGAGTATCTACCGTAGGCAGTTGGTATGCGCACGCACTATTCACTACAATCTCGTCTTTTCTTATAGACCATCGAAACAGGCAACGGAGCCTACACAATTAATTCGCTATGGAAAGCGTCAGGTGCAGACGCGTCCGAGGGAGGTTCGCAGTCCCTGGGGTGTGCATGTTACCTCCTCGAAAAGTGCCTCGGAACTCATGACAGAGGTGAAACGAGCTCTCAAGACTGTCAAAGGTTGTCAGTGGGAGGCTGATTCTGTGTGGCTCTATCTCCTACATTGTGGTTGGTCGCCCGTTCTCTCTGATCTCTCTGCCCCCGCGACTGCTACCGCAGTCGACACTCCCGCAGTGTCTGAAATTCCACTTGTGATCCCCGTGGCTTCTGTCGGGTCCTCTTCAGACACCCCCGCCAACACTGATGGTCCGAGTCCCACCTCTCCTGTTTCCTCTGACATGCTCCAATGGGAGATGGAGGTCTGCAATATCCCCCGAATCCACCAGCGCGCTGTCTGTCTCAAACGAATCCGCGGATCCGCCATCCAATTCCAGAAGGTAGCTACCCAAGTAATGGCCACTATGCGCATCTGATGTGTCTGCTCGCCCCTCTCCCCTTATCTCACTTGTGTACAAAAATGATTGAATGCTCTGCAATCCCTCTTCCCTACTCTCTCTCTCTCTCCCCTAAAATGTGCTGTTGGGGCGTCGAATCGCTTTCCTTCGTTTTCCCTGCGGATGTCTGTTTGATTTCTATATTGAAAGAAGTTTTTAATTTGTCTACTCTCGCGCTCTCTCTCCCCTCCCCTCCCCTCCTCAAGTTGTGCGCAATCGGCCACTTGAGCCGACGATCAAGCTGCATTGCTATCCACAACCATGCAGTAATCGAAGGCATCCCTATTCAATCCTGAATTGAGTTGTTCTTCTCAAGAAACTGCAGAAAGAAGACCCAGTCAACAACTTGTATTGCTAGTTGGCTTGTGAGGTTATTTAACCATTGGTTACTTCTAGTCAATAATTCCAATAATCGATGATCCAGTCGTCCTTTCAACTTCTTTAGAGCCTAAAACGGTATTTGGTGCAGATAAGTTGTTAAGCCTAATAGTACATGCAGTGAATTGTGATGTAAAAGCATTTTAGCGAAATGTGAAGTGCATTTAGGATCGATCGCGCGCTGTGCAGTTTCAAGTTGCCTGAATCACGTGGCGTGGGGTTCAATTAGGGTCTCCCAAACGAAGTTATTTCCGTAGGAGAAATAGTGATTCTGTAATTTTATATTAAATTTGGCTGAGAAACTCTTCCTTATAGATTCGTATGAAATGAAGCGTTTATAAAACATGGAACAGAACAGAATCCATTTGACTTCCCACCGAGTTTCTATAGTAACGGGTGTTTGCAATGGGGAAGCTAAACCTGAGACCTGTATTGTCATTAGATCTTTGAATTGCTGTTTCCAAAGTCATTTGCCTCTGACTCGTGTCATTTTCATGCTGCATTCTTTATTGTTCTCCTAATTGAAAATAACAAATCACGGGAAATTGTATTGGAATTTCCATCGATGGAATGCTTATACTGGAACGCACTTGAAAGCCTGTTTGATTTTGTGTCAATAACAATCAGCAAGATCTACCAGTAGAACATGGTTTTTCGAATGTTACGGATACTATTTAAATGAATTAATGGATTCGGAAGTCAACTTTTATTAACTTTCAAAACTTAATGAATTGGCTTGCGGATATCCACTCCTCTTCGACTTTAAAACCCCCACTATAAGAGATTTTCCAATCGGGTGTTTAACGCAACCAATTCAGGGTCCTTATAGCAATAATAGGAAGACGTCTTACTGCTAATCTGTCATATAACGTTATGTCAGCCCTTAGCACGATAAGGGCCCTTGGGAGTATAAAGTCCAGTTCAAGAGAATGTGAAAGGGCTTGAAAGATGCTAAGGAGAAGTACGGGTTTGACCAAATAGTTCCATTTTATTCGGATTCGTTTGCAACGTAGTTAATCAATGAGTTGGTCACGTTTCAAAAATTTAATTTTACGATTCGGATTAGCAAGCGCATTTTGTCGACAATGTCTTCCTCCCGTCAAATTCATTTCTTATTAGGAAGCAGAATAATGGTACATGAACTTAGCATGCAAAAACTGTGATCGCGAATTTGCTTACCAGACTTGTAAAACGTCAATTTTCGTATGTTAAGCAGTCCAACTGCACTCTCATTGTGGTGATCTTCTCAGAAATAGTGAGCAAAGAGAAAAGTACCACTTCAGTTCCTGGTGTCTTTCCAATAAAAGCAGAATTAAGATCTATAAGGCTCTCCCACATCGAATTGTGAATTTGATGGCATAAAAATTCGATTTCCCCATCTTGAGAGGACCACAGTGTGATTGAGCATGCGGTGACTCGTTGCTGTGGGCAATGAAAGGGGAAGTGGCAGAATTCGAGTTTCCTCTCAAGGAGACTCCACTGCCCCAAGTGGACCTCGGGGTTTCTATTAGCTGCTTTCATTACTACCCCTACGTGATCACTTAAAAACGATCTCAAACGCCTTTTCGTCTGTTTTAACCTTGAAGAACTATTCTAAATAATTTTGAAATATTTAAATAAAAGAATGAGGAGAGAGATTTCACTTTTATTTATAAAGTTGGTAGGTCCTATAAATCTTTTTTAAGTTATCGTAGGACCCATTCTTCCCAATTTCAGAAATTTCGGTGACAATTCTAGTTGAATCTACTGTGAAAAATTGCTTGATACCTTTGAATTATTGCTTAAATCGTGGAATTTCTTGGTTAAATTGATGTATGCAGGTGCCAAAATAAGGCTCAACTGATATCACTCGTCTTTGCCCCTCTGAATGCTGGTAAGTTGGTGCTGAAACGGCGTTTACAATTAATTTTTACTTCCAAATCGAGTGGAAGTTTTCTAAATCCGATTATGCCGAAAGTAGGCATATCAGATGGTAAAAGATCCGCTTATTCTGAAATAAGTGTGACGAAAGTGAACTTTTAACGTCATGGCAGCAGACCATTGTGCGTCTCTTTATCCTTAACACCTTCATGACGTGGGAGAAGGTTATTTCCTTAGGTCAATTGTCTGGCAGTTGCTCTAATTTTCACAAGCAAAGACTGAAAGCTGCTTATAATTTCTTGGGCACTTATTTCAAAATTCAGCTCCAAATCTTCCGGTGTCAGCGGAAAACCAACATCTGAAGTTGGTCAACTTTAAGAAAGGGTGTGGCCATACCGCTTCCGTCATCTCCTCAGTGGAGCACTCACCAAGCAACTTGTACCAATGGAGCAATCTCAAACTTTTATGCCCTCAACTGATTTTGTTGAGGGCATTACCGCAAGTAGAATTCCTTTCCCTTTATTTATTACAAACGATATTTAAAGCTAAAGATCAGTCACGTCAAAATTTTGTGTTGAAGTCATGCCTAAAAGGGCGTCCAATCGAAATCGTGGATTGCTCAAAATACTTCAAAAGTACATGTATTTTTGGTTATTAACCCAACAGCTGTAGAAAGATGCCCGACATTATTAACTGGACATTCAAGTCCTTTTCCGCATTTTACCTGGACATTCTACAAATTAAGCACACACACAAACACACACACTATATAGGCCATTATACTTTGCATATTGAGGAGGGACTTCGGAGCCAGCAGTTGAGCATTTCGCCACCCGGTTGCTAATGGTTTGGCCACATGGCATTCTCAGCCAACTCCGACAGACCTACCTCCACGTGGTGCATCCTGGACAACGTATTTTCTTACGGCAAAAAAGTCTATCACTCGGCATTTTGACTTCTATTTATTATGATTCGCTTTAAAAAAAGGCTATAAGAAAAATCGTCCTCGTCAGGGCGAATCACAACGTCTTCAGATCCTCCAGTGGAATGCTGTAGGGCTAATGATAAATATCATAAAGCCTGCCATTTGAAATAAATACCTGGACATTCTCTCAAAAGCCTCCTTCTAATTGGACAAAAATGATAAAAAAATTAATGGGGCATCTAACTTTACTAATAGGCCCTAGGAGTGAAATAAAAATTTACCCGAGAGAGACAGAGAGAGGGAGACACGATATGATGTTTTCCTAAGATCAAAGAGACAATTCTTTCATTTATCTCCATTTATTGGCCAGTTTGAAAGCGCTAAATGGATGCGATGAAAGTTGTAACACGGGAGTGGAGGTTTGCATTTATCATTTCGTATTCGCAGTTCAGTTCAACTCCATCTGATTTTAAAGCCAAATTTATTGGATTGAAATTATCATGTAAGAATTGTGAAGTGAGTATTATTAGATCTGAGGTAGGATTTTCGGCACTGGTCATAAAGGTGTTAAAGACGTTCGTACACCAAATGCCAATCGAATTAGATGGAAGGATCTGGCTTTGAGACAGAAATCTTCAACTTCACTTAATAAATGAACGCTGTTAAATGTTATATTTAAAAAGCATCTGCTCATCAAAATTTTCGCTATGGAGAACGCTCTGAGTGGTATATAAAATTATACCACCACCACCACCACCACCACCAATTCTTACATAATTGGCTTGATTTCAATTTTTCCAATTAAAGGATCCAACGTTTGCTATGTCATAGCCCAAATCGAATTGGGGGATGTTTGTTTGGTTGTTGTGTTGAAATCACGAGTATTTCTCAAGTCCTAAGTGGAATTGACATTTCCGTCATTAAGCGCAGATAGAGCATTCGCATTCTAATGGAATAGGCATTTTAGTTTTTTACGGAAATGATACTCCTTTAGATAAATTCTTAGATTATGGAATTAATCAGCTCTCAGCCCTGGTGAGATCATTGATAGAAGAGTTCCGTTCATCGAATTTCATGATTTCTCATCCGTATGCATGAAATCGATATTGTGTAATGCTCTGAGTAGATTTGATATCTCAAACATTTACATTCATGATAAAGATCCAGTACGATAAAAATATGACTTTTCTGTCCACTTTTTGGTAGAAAATCAACTTCCAACCTCAATTTTAAGTAGCATTTGTGAGTCAAATCATATGTATATGTATTCATGATTTTCCT
>UZAE01012169.1:22156-55585 GCA_900617975.1 Rodentolepis nana
CCCTCCCCTCCACCCCAAAATCCTCTCGGTCAATTAATGCTTTTTTCTTCATCTTGTATTTGGTTGCCGCATTTCGCCATTTTTATATGTAAATTATGAAAAGTCGCCTTCATTTGCGCTAACTTCAGTGAGAACTTCAGTCACTTGCACCCCACGTTTATTACCTCCGTGAGGCGTATAGCCGATTCTGTGCAGGTTGGAACATTTTCTAGGTCATACTTTCTCCTCCCGAGTACAGTGTTTTAAGTGAATTTTCCCTTTTGGACTTTAGTCAATTCGTTTGGAACTCAAACCACCCCCCCCCGGTCACGCCAATGTGGCTAGCATCGTCAACATTGAACACTTCGATTTGACTAAACGTACGTCACAAGGAGTAAAGTCGATTTGTGAAATCGCATCCTCCATCTTAAAAATACAGTCCCAAATGTCGACAAAAAGAAAAATCATATCTTTCTAAAAGATCCACTTTCAATCTTGACAGTTTGCCCCCACGAGCTGAAAAATTTTGACGGCAAATTGAGTGCATTTTAGACTAAGTTGGGAACATGATTCTCCACAAAATAATGAACAAAAAAATTATTTTTCTGAAAATTGAAGTTGAAATTGATGGCTCATGGACAAAATGTTTAATAGTCAGGGCAATGCATAATATCTGAGCCTATAATTCCTCTGGTATATTTGAAACCGTTGAAATTCAAAACAACAAAAAAAACGGTTATTATAAGAAGTATATATGCATAAAACCCCACTCTACGTAACTGAGGATGATTAAATGATTAATAAACAAATATTTTGTTTAAAATACTTGAAATTGTAGACTAAAAGACTAGCTTGAAAGTTAGCATTACATTAAATATGAATTTATATTTCTAAAGGATCTAATGAGGCGAATATTGTAGCGGATGACTACACGATTAAGCCTTGACTTATCCTCAGTCATCTTTACGTCAATATCCCTTCAAAAGTAGAGAGGAGAATGACGCACGCCATGGAACGCGTTCATCCGGGGGATGTGTGTCTGCCTGCCACAGAGTTTGTTAAGCCATTCAGGAACTATTGATTGGTGATTGGCTGAAAGGCCACTGCTCGTGCGCTCTGCACCCGTTACCTACGCACTTCCAACACTGCTCGAGTGCGCACAAGATCGGTATGTTCAGTCACTCCACACTATCAACTCCAAGCAGCCTTTGTCCTGGCGTGTTTGCACAGTTGTAAACATTACTTGAATGAAATTTTAAACAATAATGTCAACGAGACATTCCATTCCTTTGGAGGGGTGGTCAAGTTATAACTATTCCCCATTGAAACGAATGCTAAAATGGCGTTTACTATCTCTGTCAAGGCTGCCCTTCCCTCAGATTCTACAATTCTGAAAAATAGTTGTTGCTAGGATACAATTTTAGAGCAATTTAAGATAACATTAATGCTCAAACAGATTTTTGAATTTTCATACTCTTAAAATCCCGCAGGTGAAGCCATTTCGAAAATGTTACGTCATTCAAGCACCTTTTCATAGCTATGCACCCGCATTTTAAATTAGCTTGAAAAGTGCTCAGTTATTCTCCAAATTACAGGGAGAACAGTACGATGCCATTCCAAAATACTTATTTCAAGCACACCGATTAGTTGCGCATCTCAGCTCTCCATCCAACCACCGCCCCCACCCCCACCCCCCTCCAATCTCCTTCCTCAGTACTTGTTCAGTGCATCGCATGTAGATCTCAAGTATCATTCTTCCGATTTCGGAAGGGTTATTTCCTTTTGTAGACGTGCACATTAGAGTGCTAAAGGCAGCCTTACTTCAGATCTCTACCTGTTTTCTACCAAAAAAATTTGAAATGAGAAAATAAGAAGAGGGTGAGCGTGTTCAGACATGAGAGCACTTTAATGAGACTTGACAGAAAGAGAGAGCGAGAGAGTGGTAGGCTGTTGCTCTTTATTGGCGCTGCAGTTGCCCAGACGAAAGGAAGAAGAGGAGAAGACGTGTGGCCCAAACGACGATTTCTCTTCTTTCTAACAAACCAACATCATTCATTCGAATTTGAACTGGTAGAGAGGCCAATAGGTGTGGTGGCACTTCTTCTGAGAAGGTCTTGCTTCTCCAGGCGTGGTCGGATCCAGTCACGGCCATCCAGAATACCCTAGATTGGATGATGTTCCATTGGGGGGGGGGGCACCAATAGAAGGGGAGGGGGGTGAGAGCTGACAGGGAAAGTTAAAATTTGGTTCAACTAAATTTTTTATCAAGCTCCAATTAATACCAAGCTCACCCAGATATTTTGAAGCTACACAAAATTTGTATTCGGGCTAACTTAGCACGGGGTTTTGCAGTGCAACTTCACTAAAAATTGTGCGAAAATTGTGTCGATAATGATAAGGTGGAACAGGATTTCCTCAAAGTGTAAATTACGTGAACTTTGTTTATGCTGTTAGCGCACACAATATCAATAGAATTTAATAAAAAAAATAAAATGGTTAAACAAAATTCAGTGAAAACCTCTAGCGTCGGCAGCGCGTGGTCACAAGCATTAAACACAAAAAAATACTTGTAAAAATTAAATTATTTGTTCAGGTTGGTAAGTAGTGCATGAAAGTCTTAAGTGGCACAAATTTTGATGGTGAAGCTAATTTTAATTTGTTGAATTAAGTTAAGCTAAAAGATGTCTCTCTCTCTCTCTCTCTTTGTTAAACCATGTGACAACACTTTAAACTCTCTGCACCAAATCACAGCAACACGGTTTGATTCGGGCAAAAGAGGCATTGTATAATTGCAAAGAATTTGGAAAACGAAGAGGTGAGTAAGGAACCGGAGAGGATTCTGAAACGAAGCTTTATGACCTTCAAGTCAATAATCCAATCAGAAGTACGAAAAATATGAATTCACGTTTTTATAATGCGATTATTTTGATTTCCAACTAGAATTATAGACGGCGTTGGCAAATTCATAATTGTTTATGCAAACAAAACAAGGAATAAGGGTTATCTTCAATAATAATGGGGAGATAACACCGAATTTAATGTTAGTTTCGTCAAGGGAGGGCATTTAATAATTTCATCCAATTAAATTTCCATCTTGCCAGGAAGAAGAGAGTGCACTGGGGTTAGTGTTGGACAAAACGACCTGATTGTAAGAAGATTAAGATATGGGCAGAGCGGGAAGAGTTAAAGTGCTCTATTTTCGTTGCCCATATGCATATTTCTAAGAAGTGTGGTCTGGAGTATCGATAACCGTGTCACAATGACCACTATTCACATAATTTGTATGGTTATTTCTCATTAGCTATTGTTCTGCTTAATGCCAAGTGCTGCCTTATTGGTTGTCAAGTTTGCAAGATTAGCCTGCTTCCAATGAATTTTTTTCCCAAGTAACCAATGGAAATTTGTATATAACAGTGGGAACGTGTGTTCGAGTCTTTCGACATTTTCTTGCCTTAGGCTACTCCAAGTGCATTGACTGAAGTTTTGCACCAGTTATTAATATGATATTATCTACGAACCAACACCTTCCAGATCGGAGTCTGATAAATCCCTGTGAAGAAGTGAACGTACATTCTATGTGGCTATTAGACAGAAGAGGAAGAATGGAGCTTAAATGATGAGAGCAGTTTCAATTTCTGGAAAAATTAGACAAGAAATGTTTCAATAGGTAATAAGAAAACCAATGTGCTATTCTTTAACACCGCGAATCATTGCGTTAGCGGTAAGTCTTGATAAGAGCGCATATTTCTCAAAATATTTCACTTATTTCAGATGAGACTTGGTCCATCTGTCTAGGCCTTGCTGACATGTTTATGCGCAATTATTCTGTTGAGCAGTGCTGTGAGTTGTCTTTGGCCGGTAAACGCGTTCCACCCATTCAGGCTTATTCATCTATTTCAAGGTGGAATATACCGTCACCAGATCTATTCTTTTCCCCTAGTAATATATAACGCTAACCCTAATGCTTAAAATCAATTCTCTCCTTTTCTTTAAATATCAGCACGAAAGGAACTTCTAAAATTTTCTAAGACTTTACATTTAAAAATTGTTTAAATTCAGCGAACCACTGTTTTGTATAAATACTAACGTGAGGAGGGGTAGTGCAAAGAGTAAGGAGCTTAAATTGGTGATGTCTATGTTTCGACGACTTAGGACCAACAGAGTGGTGAAACTTGGATCAGAGCACAGCAAGATATAAAGAATTTCATGCGATCCTAATCGATCGAAATATTGACTCTGAAATATAATTGGATTAGAGTACTAAGTTAACATAAGAGAATTGAAGCGTTTAGAACACATATTTTGACATTCAAACAAATGGTTGCTTAATGAGGAAATAGTCAAGCCAAAGTGTTGTTTAAATCGCCATTGTGTTCTTATAAGGGCATAGAGCAATGGAACAATTGAGAACCTCAAAGCCTTGTTGGCTGTTAGGCCTGACAAACAACAACCTTGTCAATATGGGTGTCGTGGAAGCCTCCTCTTCTTTTCAAAGCCTTGCACATATTTTGCTCTCATTCGAAATACTCCGAAGTGTCCTGCTTGTCCTCTAAATAACTAACATGAACTGTTCTTGTAGCGGTTGTCACGATGGCTCAGTCAAACCAAGAACCAGCAGACCAACCCTCACCCCCACCTTGTTATTGGTACTTTGTGAAAAGAAATGGTGCAATCAATAGGGTTGGTTGTTGGTTTAATAAGCCTGAAAATTGGAGCCTGTAAATACGTAAAAGCTTGACTAATTAATGTTTTGAATTCTCACATATTTGGAACTGCGAGGGAAAATTCAGAAGATCTCAGTGTGGACATCTTTGATTTGGGTCACAAAATATGTTAAAGTGTCAATCAAGGTGAATTAGAGAGGCAAAATGAGCACTCTTGGTGACAGGGGTTATCAATCATACTCAACTCGTCCTGTGTTAAGGGTAGATCAGCGTGTTGCCTGGTAATGATAGTCACGATACCACGTCGCTTTTCTCACTCTCATTTTTTCGTGGACATTGGGGAGTGTTTTCTAAGATGAAGCTGAAAGTTATCACTTTTTCCTTGTTAAAATCATTAGGTCAGCTTTTAATATCTCTCATCAAGAGACAAAGCTTCATGATCTTGAAGATAGCAATTGGAAGGTTTAGGGCCTGCCAATTGTGAAAAAAGTGGTTGCTTGCAGTTGTCTGAGTTGATAACGATTTAGATAAACATAGAGGCAGATTTGGATCAATCGACACAAGATGAATCTGGTGAGCGATTTTGCCCACCCATTCTCCTCCACCTCCGCCACCCTTTAAAGGATATTCACCACGCTGAGAAAGCCGCATTTTGCTACTTAATTTAGTAAACCTAAATGCAATCGTAGGCGCTCTCTGCCATTTAGGCACAAAAAGTTGTCCATTCAAGTCAGGACTGGGTTGTTTTCGGGAAACGACAAAGAACAGAAATGAAGGGAGTCCACGAATTCCTTTTCCTTTTAAGAAACTTCGATCCAATTCAAAATTAGGTCAGAGCATGACCCCTTTTTAAAACAGGTGCGGTATCTGAGCTAAATGGAAATATCACTTCGGGACAAGGGAAATTAAATTTGATTGACATTCCCCTATCATCACGTGATACTTGTTTATCGACTGAATCTGAGAACTTAGAAAAAGGGGGACATAATTTGGCGCTGTCATGACGCATTCTTCAGGGTCTTTGACATTTTTGCCCATGTGCCATAATATGAAATTGTCCGTCAAATCGTTAATCGAATATCGCATTATTCCCCTTCTAATTAAAGACCCATCAGCAACGAATCAACCCAAAAATTCCCTAAAATGCTTTGTAGTGAGATTTCCTATCTGCCTTTTAGCATTTCCATGTCCCTGTAATGAAAAATTTATCTTATCTTTTCTCCATGTTTATTCATTTAACTTTGACTCTGTATGCAGACAAACCCTGTTAACATACTACTCATTTACTCAAGTTAGCCATTCGATTTGCCAGATCTGTTTTAAAAATAAGTTTATCTGGAGTAAGGGCAAAATGCGCCGATCTTGTAATGCATTCAGTCCCTCCCTAACTTTCCTCCAGGTTCGCCTCCCTCCCCCTCCCACCCAGTTTTAGATCTTTCGGCGTTTTAGCTCAACAGCTCTCATCGGTCGCGGTAACTACTCGTTTCCACATTTGCATCTTTTAATCCCCTTAATTTATCCGCGCTTAGAAGGATTCGTTGATCATTACACAACGAACGCACCTAATATTAGCCTAGCTAGAAACAGAACTCTACTGTTTTCCCTTAATTGTTAAAATGATTCTTTTCTTTCATTTTCATCAATTTAATATCGCTCTGGGCACATATATTTTCCTTATTTTAATAATTGCCAAAAACTCAAAACATTTTCTAGAGAATGCATTATCTCCTCCATCTCGTCGCCAAGTCGCTTCCACGTCAGGACTGAGGAAAGAAAGAGGCAACTTGAGAGCAGAAATTAATGGGCTAACGAGGGTTCCTAAACTCTCCTCTTTAACAGCTGGCGGTTATGAAGTGGGGATTCAACCATTTCAGACGGTAAGTGAGTAATAGTACAGCCCAACACAATCAATACGTTGATCCGCAAATAATTAAATGGGGATTTGTGATGTAATAATGATTGCTAATCCAATTAGACCTTAAGGAACTATTCTTAGAAGCTTAAGTGAGTTCATTTCAAGCAAAAAGCCTCGAAATCAAATTTAATAAATGACGTTTAATAGCGTTTAAAAACAAAACACTCATGTAATGCTCATATTAGGGGTATTTGATATTTGCCATCTCTGGTGGGTCCAATTTAGGAGTTCGATTGGCGCGAGTGACCTTCCTCCACCTTCAAATCCCAAAATTCAGGAGACCCAAGAAAATGCTTGGTTCCCCATAACGCCGAGCGCTTTAGGACGCAACTGATGCCTGCCATCTACTAGTAATTATTCATGAAATTGACACATTTGTGAAAAATGTACTAAATTATTGGGCTGGCAACTAAGTCATTCCCGTTTTTGTTGACAGATTCACTCTATACTTTCTTTTGTTTTGTTAACGTGGCCAGAGCATCTAACCTATATTTTTTCTTACTGTATGGGCTTCTAGGTTAATTAGTAAAAAATTTTTTTTGTTTAGTTCTTTGGTTTTGTTTTTATCCCAATTTAAAAATGAAAGAACAGGACGTGCACTTCCGACACATTTTATTGTATTACTCCCGAAAAGGCAAGAACGCATCGCAAGCACAAAAGAAGTTATGTGCCGTATATGGAGATGAAGCCTTAAAAGAAAGGCAGTGTCGAAATTGGTTTGAAAGATTTCGTTCCGGTGATTTTTCACTGAAAAATTCACAGCGATCTGGTCGCCCAGTCGATGTGGATGAAACCCATATCAAGGCCATTATCGATTCAAATCGTCACAGCACAACACGAGATATTGCAGAGAAGCTGCTCAATGTGTCGCATACATGCAATGAAAAAAATGAAAAACCCTTGGTTATGTCAAGAAACTTGATTTATGGATCCCTCACCAGTTAAAGGAAATTCATTTGACGCAACGGATTAGCATCTGTGATTCGCTACTGAAACACAATGAGAATGAGAATGATCCATTTCTGAAGAACCTAGTTACTGGCGACGAAAAGTGGATAGTTTATAACAATGTTACTCGCAAGAGATCATGGGTGAAGCAAGATCAACTAGCCCAAACAGTATCAAAAGCAGAGATTCACCAAAAAAAGATTATGCTGTCAGTCTGATGGGGGGATCACAAAGGAATTTTGTATTTTGAACTCATGCCGCAGAACCAAACGATAAATTCAAATGTGTATGTTGAGGAACTCGAAAACTGAAGGATGCAATTGAAGATGAGCGGCCGGCATTATCAAATCGGAAGGGTGTTGTTTTCCATCATGATAACGCAAGGCCCAACACATCTTTGGTTACTCGGCAAAAATTATAGGAACTGGGTTGGGATTTTTTTGTCATCCCCACCATATAGCCCTGACCTTGCGCCTTCGGATTACCATTTGTTTCGTTCCATGCAAAAAATCTTTAAATGGTAAAATTGTTAACAACGCGGATGATGTCGGATCACACCTAATTGAGTTTTTTAATAGCAAAGACCAGACATTTTACGAACGGGGAATTTTTACTCTGCCAGAACGATGAAAAAAGGTCATTGACAAGAACGGCCAATATCTAATTGAATAGAGTTATATTTTTAAACAAAATTTCCGAATTTGCCTTCTTATTTGAAATCGGCAATGACTTAGTTGTCAACCTAATAGAAGGTCGTCACTGTCGAATTTCGGCTGATCCAGCGTTAATTGGGTGCTTTGGCTTTTGTTAGCAATTTTTAGCCCCCTATTAAGTTTATAACAATACTCTCTGCTTAAACATTCACCAAAGTTTCAGTAAGTTAATTACTGCATATTAATTGTTCACATATTCATTCAGTTTTGGAAATAAACTTCTTTTCCATTATGAGGCCTCCTCTTGGATAGTCATTGTTGTGCTAGATTTCCGCCTCACAGTGAACGGCACGATCATTGACACAGAAAAGTGATTAGCAAAGTTCTAGTAACTGAAAAAGTGGCTTCGCGAAACACCCCCTTCAGAATCATTCGGGGAACGAGCCCAGATCTTCCGAGAGCATACAGTGATGGACTAATATTTGAATCTGGAGAACATTGCTCACTATGCAGATTCGAACGCCGAACATATAAGCAGGCAGTAATTTTTAAATGGGGAGGATTAAGAATGACCACGTGCAAATAAGCATTTCGAATCGCGATGAAATGTTGTAAGCGATAAAAGCGTATTTATTGAAATCCCATTTGGCTTACAATTGTTTCGCTTATTACTATAACTACTATTCACAGTAAAACAAAAAAGCATATTAATGTCAACAAATCCATCTTAATCATGTGGCTTAATTCATTTACTTCATAGTTTCGAGATATTTCATTAAATTTTTTTATTTGTACCCTGCCCTACAAATCAACCTCCTGTCCACAACCCCCCCCCCAGCGCCTATTGGTTTGTGTTTGTACTTTTTTTCGAATGATCTCGCCGATTCCGTTCACTTCTCCTCCTCCGCCTTCTCCTCCAATTGTTAAGAGTACAAAGCGATGGTGGCTGAGAGTTGGCAATCTGAGGTGCATAAATGGCATGGATGAGAAAACTAAGAATATTAAGTTTGCAGAGCTTCGTGAATTGTATTCACTCAAACTTCTCTCTCGTTTTTTTGCTTTTGCCCGTTGAATAAACATAATTTGTGTAAACATTATCAAACAAGGTACCGAATTGAAGCGCATATTAAGACTGTTGATCTAGAAATGCAGCCTGAAAGAGGGGCCTTATGATTCGGCGTGTGTGGGACAGTAATTAGTGGTGCTTCCTCTAAGCTGCTGGTTATTTTTGGCTACCAGCATTACTCTACAATATGCTTTTTCTCAACATTTTGAATAGGTCGCAAAGGTAGATTAATTTTTCTATTTACTCTCTTATAAAAGTAATCCAACCAAATTTAAATGCCAACGGGTGATTGAAAAAAGCCAGCCTATTGATATGTTGTGAAAGAATATATTGAATTAATTTAGACTTTTATCATTGTTTTCATAACATTTTAACCAGACGGGAAAATTTTGAGAAAGTTTGCATAAAAGTGGTGGCCGGGTTGGGTAAGGCGCATAGAAGCTCTATTCGAAAGGAAATTACAAGCTTAAAATAGTGGCTAACATCTCAATAATAATAAACTGGAAATGCTTTGGGAATTCAGGAAGCAAGTATCCTAAAACCTCAATTTAACATAAATTTGAGAAGCTTCGAAACTTCTTCCCTACTCCAATGCCTGGCAAGACAAAATAGAAAATTATCTTCAACGGAGTTCACGAATGACAAGTAATAGAACTGTCGATTTTTTAGGCAAAATAAATAGACCGATATTTGGAAAATGAAGAAAAGAACGAGAGTCGACGAAATTTAAGCAATCGATTCAAAGGCTTCGAGCAGTGATCTGTGTTTACACCAGCAACAAAGTGTGAGTGCTGGAAAATAATGTGACGGATACATTTCCACGAAAGTTGTGCGCTAGAATTAGCAAAGATATGTCCGATAAATAAAAAATAGAATAGCAAAGGATCTAAAATATTTTAATAATTTGATCAGTATGCATGTGCCGTCTAACTTATATTCTGTTCTGGTCTTAACAGAATTGATTCGTACCAACTACTCCGTAGAAATAT
The DNA here is from genome assembly GCA_900617975.1 of Rodentolepis nana. Taxonomy (NCBI): domain Eukaryota; kingdom Metazoa; phylum Platyhelminthes; class Cestoda; order Cyclophyllidea; family Hymenolepididae; genus Rodentolepis; species Rodentolepis nana. Next base: position 32,371 of record UZAE01012169.1, read on the forward strand.
AAATTTTAAAAATATACCACTGACTAAATAGAAATGTAGTAATTCATACCACAAGATTTCAAGGGCACCATCTTATTGGTAAAATGGACTGATTCCCAATGCTATAAGTAATGTGAAAAGAGCAATGATAAATGAAATTTTCCATATTTTCAAATATGGCGAAACAACCTTAACTTCTCTAATCTATCTTGTTTAGTCGAAAGTTTGTGAATTAAATGATCTGAGTATATTGGGGTATTTAGAAATACAAATATTTTGCCAAATAAATCGGTCTTTCTTTCATAAAATAAAGAGACCATTTTTAAAAACTAACGAGCGCATTATCTTGTCATTAATTATCCAGATTTACTGATTTTTAACTTAAATATATTCACGGTTATAATTGTAATAGAATCAGCTTAATTCGTATTGGTAGGGATGAAAAATGAGGTACCATTCAACAAGAGATATTCAGTGAACGATTCAATCCTATTCTAGAAGCTAAAATGCAGTTTAAAGAAACTATTCCTACTCTATTTGTGCCTCGAAGTCAAACTGATTTTTCCTTCATTCTCACAACCCCCCCCCCATCCTTGTTGATTTGTATGTATATAAATTTACTGATACTGAAACGGTGACTTGATCTCACTAATAAACTAACTTTCAGTTATTTTAACTTCATCCTCGTGGCATACCATTAGTTATTATTCAATATTTTATCGATGGCAATGAAGCTTGAATACCAGAAACTGCTCAAAATTAACAAATAATATGTATCGGAAGAAAGGAATTATATGGTTGTCATTTGCATGCTATCTATCAAACGCCCATGGTAATTTGATTAATTTTTCTGGATAAATAAAAATATGAATAAATCTAATGGAGTTGCTGCATTCTCATCCATTTTGCGGCACATTAAAAATCAATCATTAGTCCATTATTTAATATAAAAATTGTTGATTCGTACTAATTTAATTCAAAATAAATTTATATTTAGAGAAACAGTTAAGAAAGGATAATGAGAGTATCACTTCTAATTTAAGTTTTAATAAGTTTATTCACAGTCCGCAACTTTTGAAAATAATTGGTGCCGTTAGTTCATTTTTTCGGTAGAAATGGATAGGAACAGCTCTTCCGATCATGACAGACAATCTTTCCTTTAACTACCAAGACACCATTATTGAAGGCTTTATATGCCCATCTTGTCTTAAGTCTTTTAGCAAACCTGAGCTTTTAGAAGTTCACTTTGCCAAGCAGCATTTTCACACAGTTAATACCACCAATGAACAAGAAAGCTTTACAAAAGGACCGACTTTAGGTTGTATATCGATGAGACTATCTTTTGGTTTTGTAATTATTTTTTGATTCCATTGATTTCTTTGTTTTAGGAAAGGTATGTAACCGAACAGCTGATTTCCGAAAATTGCGAAAGGCTCAGATTGATCGGAATGCTCTAGAAACCAATCTTCTGCTAATTAGACTTGAAAAGCTTTTAAATATCCCTGATAATCTTGATATCGCCCAACTTCATAGTAAGAGCTTTTACATTTAAATTGGTATATTGACCCATTCAGTTCAAGAACAGAGTGTTGTGCCTTGGATTGAAGCGAAGGTTAATCTTTGTCCTCGATGTGGAGCGTCTTTTGGTTTAGGATGGGCCAAAGGTACGCTTTCCGAGGATCAAAAGGCTCCAATTTCTTCGCAGTCCCAGATTCTTGCTTCCCCTCCATACTCTTTTTCTCGTCGCGCTCGAGATAGCCTTCGTTTGGCCACTCGTTTCGCAACCGCGTTGATCGACAGTGATCCCGTATACCGGAGAATGCACCACTGTCGTCTTTGTGGGCACATAATCTGTGGTGACTGCTCCTTTTTTCTTTCCAAAGATGTGGTTCATCAAATCATTCAGGCCTGCAATTGGGCTTCTGATGATACCCTCCGAAACAAAATTTGCCCCTCAGATGTCACCAAAAATGATGAATCAGATTCCTCTAAACCACGAAGAATCTCCTTCCTTTCCTCTAGATCCTCTTCTGCTACCAGTCTCGACATCGTTATTCCCAGACGCGCGAGGAAAAACCGACCAGAAGGCAAGTATTGAACGCTTTTATGCACTATATCTAAGTGGGCTTTTGTGATCTTGTCTGTCATTGCAATATCGCCGTTTTCGATAATGTAATTTAGTGGCAGACATTTGGACACCTTGGAAAAAGTGATAGTAACGTTATTAAGAATGCGAAAGTCGTTTAGTCAGGAGAATTCTTCTTCGTCTGCGGTCCATAATTAGTTAAATCAAATGCTTTTCCAAGTTAAGATTTGCTGAAGTTCATCTCATATTTTCTCTGTAAAAAATTTGGATAAACTCACTTCATATGGCTCCGCTGTCGTCTCTATTTTTCGATATAACAATTACCTTCAAATGGTAGAGTTTATATCCACCTATCGTTGCCTTTTCGTCTCATTTTCATGTGCAGTTTTGATAACATAAGTGCTTTCGCGTTTACACAAAACCTTGAATTTCAATTTATGTTCAATGATAGGAGAAAAACATTTCCTCGTCGGATTCGTCCCTACCAATTGTTGAATTTTTCCTTGCAAACATTCTTGGGCTTGTTCCGATAATTAGTATTTCGTCCAGTACCGTAAAGACTGGTCTTGCATCCCCTTTTTTGATAATATGACCATATTTATTGAATGACTTCTTCGGCATCCAATTTAACAATTGCGTCTTCCGTTGTGAGGCCTCGTATCCTCAACAGTCCTTGGTTTCACGCGGCTTTGATCGAGCTTTTTAATAGGTGTCTTTTTAGCCCTCAGCACTTATTGAAGTGCCAAGGTAATTAGAAGAGCGCACTTGCTTGATCTTGAGATCGGCTCTTTGGTGAGAAGATTGAAACAATGTCTAGAACCTCTTCTCTCCTCTCCTGCCTTAGCACACCTAGTTACGTCCTGGAAGACATATGAGCCGCAATACTTAGCAATACATCTCTATCATTATAAGACCACGTAAGCTCCTGTTTTTCCGTGTTTCTTAGAGTTTTCCTAGGTTTCTTTCAATCTACTTTCTAATATTCTTTTCAATTTTTTCTCTCAGTTTTGGGATTGCGTATTTGCGAGGTGTGCAAGGGCTTTCTGGAGGACAAGATGGCGCAGATAGAAGAGAAGCAGAGCAGTCCTATTGGACTTGAGGAGTTTCGAGCCCTCAAAGCGGAAATGGCCAAAGTGAGCGAAAAAATGCCCCTCTTCTCTTCTATGGCCAACAGTCTCAAGTACGTTCCTATTTCCGCCTCTCAGCTTCCCTTCCGCCCCATTCCAAGTTCCATCCCCTTCTGTTCTTTTTATTTCCTAGCTCAGGAGAGGAGAAGTACGTCCTCGAGATCGCAAAGTCGCTTCGAATGGAATTACTTCAGAGTCTCCATAAAATCGATGAAATCGGGTACGTCGCACTTTGGTGGAAGTTGGTGTATGGCTGGCTGTGACCCATCGCCAGATTGAAGCTTGGTCTTCGGAAATTAGTAATTTGCTCGAGTCATCATACAATGACACATGAAATAGTTTAAGAATAGTTCAAAGTAATTTTACTGCAGATTAGGTAGGAATGCTTCTCCATTGTTCTCTCACTTTCATTATGAGCATGCAAAAAAGTATCACAACTTCTTCATGTTTTTTCTACTATTTGCTTTTACTCTCTCTCTCTCTCTCTCGCTAACACCCAGTTTTTGCCTGCCTGCCTTTCTGCTTAGGAAGGTGATTTCGTCGCTCAATGTGACAGGAGTGCGTTCAGCAGGAACGCAGACGCGCCTCAATCGAGCGATGGGAAAATTTGCTTGTCGCTTTGTCCAAAACAACCTCACTCCCCTCCGTGTTCTTCCCACTGTGTCAGAACATCGTCGTCTGGTCCAGTCTCGTCTGCGGCGCCTTCGTTTCTCCGCAACCCCTTCGCCGGTTTCCCCCAACGACGAACAGGTACGTACGAGGACTGCTCACAGTCTCCTCCCTATTATGCTTGTTACTGGTGTTCACATCAAGAGCAGGATAAGGAATGTGGTTGCGCTCATCTTCTCGTGCGCACGCTTAATGTAAGATAATGACGCAGAAGTGTGCATCGTCACAATTGAAATCTGTTTAATCATTGACGCAGTCTGCTACAGCTACGGCATTTCAAAAAACTTTTGCCTAAAAGCTAACCGAGTTAGGTCACCGCTCCACTCCACTCCACTTGGTCACACTGCTTATGCCAAAAGGAATTCTAATCCCAACCCACCTCTCTTTCAGTCATCGAAACCCTTCGGGCCCTCTTTCCACGCCTGGCAACGCGCTAAACTATCCCTCTCGGTATCGTCCATTATCACCTGAACTAGAAATAGTCTCCTCCTCCTACCATGGTTTTAAACTCAAATTTAACCCCCCCCCCCTGTAAATAGTTTTCAACTAACCACCTCCCAAATCCTTTGGTGACGAGTGTGCTTAGATTAGATATCACCCCTCTAACTCTATTACAATGCTAATTATAAACCAGGGTAGAAGGAGGGCCAGGTTGGTCTGAGCGAGGCTTTATTGAGAAGAGTAGAAACCACAGAGGTGTAGCGCATATTGGCGCCTAAATGAGCGGTCGGCCTCGTCCTCTTCTTGGGCTACCCATTTGAGCGGTGAGAGTTCACAACACAACACCTGCTGCTGTTAGTGCTTTAAAAGGAAGAGCAGAAACGTTTCCAGTGAAGCCACTGTTGTAATCTGCCTGATGTGCCTCATTTTAAATCCAATGATTCTAATGCCTAAAAGGGGGCAAACAGAAGAGCAGGAGTTGTGATGGTTCCTTGGCGATGGACATTGAGATTCTCCGCTTTAAGTGCTGCATTTAAAATGGAAGGCTACTTATGAGAATGTCTTCTTTCAACTCCAGAGGTCGAGTTGCATTATGCGCCTTTTCATCCATAGCACCTCGGGGTTACACGTAAGAGCCTACTTTCCGGTGTAGAATAGTTTTCAAGACAATTTTGGCATGATTGCACGGACTTTCGTGGGCAGAGAGATTCGGTCTCTATTGCATCTTCATGGTCAACTATTTAACGATCCAGTTTTAATTTATCTGATATCAAAAGAGAACTGATCTTTGCAATTCCTCGAGTTTTTTGCTAGATGCACATGGCCTCTTTCTACCCTACCCCCCCCNNNCCCCCCCCCCCCCCCCCCCCCCCCACCCCAAGCATTTGCAGGACTAGATCGTGAATGTTGAGTATGAGCCACGTTGGCCAGCCAGCTCACGTTTTTGTAAATAAATACGAATTAGAACTAACTCACTCTCTCTGTGTGTGTGTAAATGTTTTTTTTCTTATGTTTCTACAAAGGCACGTCTGTTCACATGTACACCCCGTCAAAACTTTTGCGGCTGATACGTATCTCTCTCTCTCACAAGATTCGCTTTCTCTTGTGTAATTGTGTAATCATTCGCTTTTCTAACGTGACTTGCCTCTCTATTGGTCTGACTGAGGGTTTTCTTCTTCTAGGCTGCAAGGGATGCTGAAGGCGGCTGGATGCCATCAGCCCCACGATGGAAGCTACAAGATGAGGATCTTGACTCGAGTGATCCCCGAATGGTGTTGATGCGACAAATGGATCTTGTGGCTGACTACTTGGCTCAGGCACAGGCTGCGCGTCGCTCCCCCCAAGAGATCGACAATTTGACTCAAAATCTCGCCGATCTCGAAGAGGAATTATCTCTCCTCAATGCTGCCCCAAAGTAACTCCTCCACTCCCTATTCTCTCTCTCTGTTGTGCTTTTATAAGATTTGGAACTCCTCACTCTCCGTCTTTTTTGATGATGATGATGTAATGTTAATGACTTATGTCTTTCACTTCTCACCTTGTAGGTCTGAGAGCATAGTTATCATGTTTTCGAGTGATATTTGTGATCAGGCGTAACGGATTTTGGGATCACCACCTAAGTTTAAATCAATGTACTTCGGATCACTGGTATGATCAACATCCGTCGAGCAATATTTTTGTATATATAGTTTTTTTGCACCAGTAATTAGCAAATAGGAAAGCCAACTTTTATCATATAAAGTACTATCTAGATACAGATAAGTCAATCCTGGCACTCGAATCTGTAGTAGTCGCAATCTCGGTATCAGATCACGTGGAAAGCAATCTTCGAGACACGGTGACGCATGATCAGTTACTTCTCTCATCAGATGTGTCATGTTTACCTGATCATTTGTAAATGACAAATTGTAATAGTTTGAACAGGTAAAGTACTCCTTCCAGTGTGGCATCTGTTGGGCTACTAATTAAATCGTTTTACGGGCGCATTTCTCAACGCGCGGACGGGATTCCATTCACCAGCCAAACCCAAACGAGGCGGTTGACGCCACTTCTCAAATATGCGTACTGATGGGAATTAGAGCCATAACCTTTAACATGATAGAGGTGAGAGTTGACCAATAGGCTACCGACAAGCAAAAAACGGATTCCACAAACTAGCACCCAAGTAGACAGAAGATTTTTGAATGATCACTCATAACAAAAAGACTTGCACAATTAAATCTGCTTTCAATGAAAGGAAATTTTATTTTGCTAAGTTCTGAGTGGCGTAGCGGTCATAGGAGAAGAGAAATACCAGTCGCAGAGGAAGTAAAAAAAACTCGTTTTCTTTTCAGAACACCCTCCTTCTGAAGGTGTAGGATAACCGTCTAAAATTTATGCAACGGCTCGATCTTATCCCAATATCACCAACATGTACAAACCCCATGGGCATGAAATCGTGCAGAGTTAGGTAGAAAAAGATCTACACAGAGGTGGTAGATAAGGGTGGGTTGAAGCGTTGGGCGCATCGATTAGAGCAACAGTAGTGGATGACACTTGAGGGCGTGGAGACGACACGTTGGGCGAATCGCAACTCCACAGCATCCACAAAGCGATGTGACTCGGGGCCGCAGACCTTCAGACAAACAGCACACCGACGAAGGACGCCCAGGGCCTCCGTCGCAATTTTCTCAGGCAAATCCTCATGTTCCCACCTCGCCTTCGTCACCACTGACGGCCACCAGCAACTATGGGAGGGACAAGATATTAAGTTAAAGCCTTGAGCAAATGGCCAACTCACACACGCACTACTAGCCATACCTCTAAGGATTGGCTTAACCTGAAACTATCATTAGCTCAAAAACCACCTGACGTAATGCCCTCTTGCATTGTGTTGCAGAGGAGAACGCAGCAAGTGTGCTCCTACCAAGGTGGACTTTATGAGGTTATATGGGGTGTGCGATAGACTTACCTCCACGTGATGCACCCTAGACAACGTATATTCATACGGCAAAAAAGTCTATTAACTGGCAGTTGACTTCTCACTTCAAACTACCATCACCCCACTGTATGCCATATTCGACCCCTTCCACAGTAATCACCTCACCTTTTTACTACCTTTGTGTCTCTCTCTTTTACATCTTTGAAACACTCTTCTGTTCCCCCCCCCCCTCTTTCAATTTTTTTTCACTTTGATGTTCCTCCTCCACTCTGTGAAGCCTGAAGTCAATTAAAGGGCTAATGAGAACCGGCATAAAGCCTGCCACTTGATATAAATATAAATTATGTTAAATGAGTGCTGGACTTCCACACATCTCCCCTCTCAAGGTCATGCACTCATTTTTCTCGAGTAAAATATGGCAGAAGAAAGATTCCTAACCTCCGTTTAAACTTAAGAGGGAATATATGATAACGGAGAAGTCACAAAACTAAAAGCAATGCAATAATTACAATGTTCTACATAAAATAGACCATTGGAATTTCGATTCATAGGCAAGATTTCTCTTTAAACTACTATAGGCCTTCATTATAGAACCTGTAAACAACCGTTTCAATATTTAAATTCTGCAATTTACCGTCGCCATCAATGTCCACTACCTACTTCAAGCGTCTGGATGTATTCGATGGAAAACCAACGCTCAGACCCACTCTGTACATGAATAAGCTGATAAAACGCTTGTAAGATGAGATGAGTCAACTAGATCTGAAAAAATACAAAAATTGTACGTTCAGATGAAATCTCCCAAATAGGTTACTAAAGCAATAAAATTAGAAGCGAAATTTACGCAAAAACACATGACCGAAAATAGGACATGTACAATTCTATTAAACCAGGACCATGAACCAACTCCAACTCACAATTTGGCATAAGCTTGGAGAAATGTGACAGTGGCGTAGTGGAAGAGAGATTTTGGCTCAAATTTGGTAACCGGGAGAGGAAGAGAAGGGGCCACCCAGGGATTATCGGAGAGATCAAGAGTACCCGGTGATTGAAGACAAGTGAAAGAAAAGGGCAAGCAACGAAGTCGATTATTCCGCAAGAAAACATCCCTCAATCGGCGAACTCGATGTAAATTTACTGGTGGCACTCCGATTAGTTGGTTATCTACATTATAAAAAAGCCTTAAACACGAACAAACACAAGGATAACTAAAAACTAGTCTGCAGTCAGTGATTCGTGTAGACCTGTCAATAATCTAGTTTCCCCATTGTACATAACAAATATGGCGTAGCCATAGTCCATAAACGGAGAACTGAAAACGCAGGAACCAAGATGATATCCATTCTAAAAGATGGCCATTAAAAACCGGGCCTGCATTTAAGGGCACAATCTTATGACAAACCAAGCATAAAGACAAATAGGGGCTAATAAAATAAGAAACCTATAGCATTATCGGAAAATAACACCAGAAACCACCAGCTATGATGTGTCATAGAGTTAGGGAACAAAGGATCAACTTTATGCATAGAACGAAAAAAACTTCAAAAGGGACGAATAATTTTTACCATTTAGATTGAGAGTTTCCAAGTTTTCAAGATTCCAAAAATCCATAGGAAGACTAGTAATTTTATTTCCTGATAGATTCAAATGCGTAAGGAACGAAGAAAGCGGACTTTCTTTGAAGATGGACGGCCAGACTTCGATAGAATTTGAGTTCAAACTAAGTCGAACTAAACTCAGTTTGGCAATATCCTTAGTAATCGCAGATATATTGCTTCCCTCAATTGTAAGGATAGACAAATGCGTCAAGCGTAAAATGCGAGTGTCGAAATTATCGAGCTTAATACCTTTGATATGGAGGCTCTTCAATGTCGTAGGAAAAGAAGAACCGACTGGATAATTCTTCAGTTCTTCTATTAAGAGCTCAGTATGGGGAGCATTTGAAAGACATTCTAATGTGGTTTTCGATGAACCTGGCCTGCATTCTTTCCCAGTTTTGATGCAATTCAGGTAATTACATGCAGCACGAGCAGTGGCTGGACTGACCTGTAATATGTGCACAATAAGCAATTACGACTAACCTCACGAAAAGAAATCACACGCCTGGGATGTTTTAACGTCACCGAAAATTTCCCCTCACTAACGAAACGATCACTTATTAAAAGTAAATTGTCCGTTAACTAAGGCATAAAATCAATGGATAATAATACTTGCCCGAAAAGTTACATTTTGTGAGGAGGATGAAAACGATAGGGTAATAAGAGATCGGTTTTGATCAATCACAACACGAGTTTTTCGAAATTTATTATTTCTACCAGATGAATCTCCTGAATGGCACAGAGATGAACACGAAAATATCATACTAGTAACACATCAGATTCTTTAGACTCAATAATCCCGGCCCGATTCAACACATCTAAGGTCGAGCAATTTATAAATTTATAAACAATAATATAAAATATAAATAAGTAGAATAAATAATGTTAATACATTTAGAAATTTCAGAAATTTATTAATTCATTAGCATTATTATTCAATTTAAAATATGCCTTTAAATAGACATACGTCTTTTTGACTTCCAAGTATCTACAATTACAATCTCTAAGGCACTTAGTCTGTTCGGGGTAATTTAATTACCTAATAATTTTAAAGCTTAAAAAATATTGAATTTCTCAATATGTTCTTTGGCAACTAGTAACCAGAACAAAAAAGCATTTGATAACATTTTTTTATATTCGCATTTACACGATTTCAAATCTTTGATTATGAGATAAAAAGTATTCGTTCTTAATATATATATTTTATCAAATACTATTTCTTCAAAGTTTCCTTTATCACTTCAACAGAAAACATTGAGTAAGTAGACCATTTTATCACTAATAAATACTCCCACGAAAGCTTAGAAAAAATCACTTCTTCTCTACGCTGGTGCTTGTTTGATAGCTCCTTGCAATCACGTCCGCACTTAATCGCTATGGCGCCAGTAGTACTGTTAAAACTTTTTGACTGTTCGAGCTTGTATAATATTCCCTTGATTAATCTTTTTAGAGTTGGGCACAAAACAAGAGATATAAGGAAATGTGTACAGGAAAAATTGACATATGTAAGCCGAATAATGGCAACTTTTGGGGAAGTAAGTCGAAAGGCACAGGTACTAAAATATAAATATTGCTCAGAGTTAGACAAAATTTTGATAAAAAATTATTTATAAAAATTGGTCAAATTTTTATTATTTTGCAATAAAATAAGAAAACTCAAGTGAAAAATAAATTCACAACACAAATTTATTAAGAAGTGTATACCTGTTTGCTTTTCAAATAATATGTTTGAACCTTAAAGTTACGTATTTTAAATCCTTGGAAGACTGCGTTATCGAAAAGTGTACCGTGATAATCACAAAATGCTCTGATTTTGTTGTAAATATGTTCTCGTTATTTATTACGTAAATTTACATTTCTTCATTCCGACACACAGTCCATGAAGTTCGAGCGATAGTTCAAATAAAACTTTTCGAAACTGAAATTCCCCGTTCTGTGTCACATTTCTCCCCATGTTCTCCATTTTATTATTTCCTCATTCTATGGCTTCAGTCGTTACCAAATCTGTATAGAGTACCAAAATTTCACCAATCTCGTTAAAATTAGCTTTTAATTGGGCCTAATATATTTTCATCTGTCCGGCCATTTTCAGTTGGTACTAATGTCCCATGCTGACCATAAGACAAAACAGTTAAAAGTTGACGTTTCGCACATTCACTTGCCATGAAAATAAAATATTAAATTAATTACCAAAGATTCAAAAGTGATGAACTTTATACAATATATTGTAATTAGGAGGTGGAAAATCGTGATTTTCACTTATGAACAGATTATTAATTCAAGATCTGAATTCAATTTTTTCGCTTATTTTCTATTTACGGAAAAAATGAATCAGCTAATGCGTCATCACATTCCACTTACCTTCTACGAAATTTCTTTTATAAGGTACCCGAATCGTAATCGCAATTATTTCAGATTGACTCATCATTTATTCCATAAGAAGGTTCATTGTCAAGCACTCTAAAACCGTAAAGTAGCACTAGACACAGGCTAATCCACTTAAACAGGGCTTAAAGATATCGCCTTAGAAGGACATTGATGTTCATAAGGACTAACACTCTCCATATGAGATTGCCGGGTGTTGTAAATTGGACCACGTGCATAATGAGCAGTTTAAGGATAGAGAGTGAAAGAATGGAGGCTACAAGCAATAAGTGAGTAAGAAGAGAAGGAAACAAATATTCAAATTGAAAGATAGAAAGAAGGAATCTTGGCAAAATTGGACGAAATAAGAAGTCTGTAGGAAACGTATATTTTGCCTCTTTATTTGCCAATCAAACTTTTTTCATCGTATATATTATTATGAATTTTAACACAACCAAGAACGAATTTTTCCAATAGACAAAGAAAGTCCTCTCTCTGAGTATTAACAGTCTTTTAGGAAAATGGGCAAAATATTTTTGTATCGAGAAATCTAAACCTCGAAAAAAACACAATTTGGCCAAAGAGACGGTTTTCTTTGATGCCGTAAACAGTTATGAACACTTGTACAGAAATCAACAAAGTTTTTTTCAATTTCAAAATAGATTAATAGTAATTTAGTCAAGTATACTCAATTCGTTTTAATCTCCGGGTTTTAGGAGGTATTTGCGATTTCCCTAAGGCGGTACAGGGCTCTAACACTGCGTATGTCTTTAAATAGATTTAGGGGAGAATTTTCCCACATTGAGACCAAATCAAGCCAAATGAGTTTAAATATCGGGTAGTTAAACTAAATTCATTTAATATTTCATCATATTCAAGTGATTTTTAAGCTTAATGTAAACCTCGAACTCGATCGACAGTACGATTTAAACGACAAACCTTTCTAAATAATTAATATAATAACTAAATTATAAAAAAATTGGAATTTTTACCTGCCTTTAAGAATGAAATTAATTTCTAAATATTCTCAAACTTTGCGAAAAACGCCTTCAATTCATATTTGTCATAAACTCCAAATATTCGGAAAATGTATCCCTAGCATATATTTATTTATTTATCTATTTTTATTTACACATAATTCGTATGATCCTACTTGAAAAAATATTATTTCATGTTTGTTTCGAAATCATTATTTAATTTGTTTATAGTAACTGCTCTGTCTGAGCGGTCATTCCTGTTTGCACGTTTTAAGCTCACGATCCTCGTTTAAATTTTAAGTGAAAAAAAAATGGTTTATTTTCATGATTTTGATTATTATAAATCTCAGGTGAAGTTTTTGAGCTCTTGCTTTTTAATAAAATAGTCACCACCACAACTCTAACCTTTTAAATTTCTTTTATTTTCAGATGGAAGAAAACCTCTTGGAATTAATTAACAATATCTCCACATTCTTAACCTATGGGTTAGATGTTGATGACAAATTTGCGGTTGACAAGAAGCGCTTATTCACCGAAGTACACAGTTTGAGACTCCTCACACAGGAGTGCCTTGAGAGTCTCTCCGTACGTTACCTTTCCTTAATTATTACAACAACATAAGAAATTACTTTACTCATCATACTGATCAGATAAATTAAACCTCACTTTTGGCTAATGAGCTCAGTTCATAGCCGCCTTATCTTCTAATGTAGCATAGTTAAAAGTGATTGAGAAGGTGAGCTTAAGACCAAAGCACTTTTTGTCGATTTCTCCCCGATTACCGATGTTAAACTACAGCAGAGTGAGTAATGTCACAGGTGATTAGCCATGAGTATACGATGTTGATATCTCCTTTAATCGTAACACTGTGTGTATTCAAACGTTGAGAGTCGCACAGTGAATTGTTATTCGTTTTCTTCCTCGTTTTAGAAAGATTGCATTAACGAAAATGAAGCTTATGTAGACTATTTCCGACTAGTCAAAAAGTGGTATTGGCACCTGCTACTGCTGATCACATACATAAACTATACTCCATGTGTAAGTCAAATGAATCTCATTCAAATGGTTGTAGTGAATTTTGTGACCTCAGGTCTCATGTATTTCTCTTTTTATTTTCAGGTAGACAGATCCGACAAAAGCGCCTATATTCGGCATTTAGGTGAAGAACTACTCAGCTCCATTAGTGAAATCAATTACATGGATGTTATTGATCCAAGCGAGCGATTTGTGGTTTTGGTGGTAAATTCTGTTCCAATTCGTATTTCAGTTAAATCGAGGGGATTAATTCAGAACTAAATTAGATATATTTTGGTGTTTAGGGTGGCACTTTGAATAAAAAAATGGAAAACAACTCGCAAGGTTCCACTGAACAACAAGCGCCAAAAGATTCTGATCCTAGTGCCCGCTTTCATCCCTCTTCAAATTTCGGTCAGCGTACGTCTAATAACCATTCAAACTTTCAAAGACCCAATCGCTCCTGGAATAATCGCCAAGGTAATAATAAAATGAATCGAAGTGGCCAAAGATGGCCTTGACAGGGTAATTAAGTAAACAATGTAGAGTAACTGTTCATATATATTCGTTTCAACTTTATGTAACCCAAATAAATTTTATTTTTGAAAATATCAATAATAATTCTAATTGCGTATTTTAACTAGTGACGATCAGGTCAAATCTGTGGTAAGCGTACTTTGGTCAGTGTGTGTGCTTGAATCTATTTGATGCATTTGGGTTTCTGATTTGAACATTTCAGTGAAATTTGTCCTCTTTCCAAACACTTGTTGTGAGCACATTTGATTGGTTCTGTTAGTTGTTTACACATTCCATTCATCTAATGCCAATGTCCCTAAATTAGGGCACCCATTAGGTGTTAATGAAATTCGCATGCACAAATAAGTTCATAGCTGGTGAGGTTGGTTTGAATAAAATTGAGATTGTATTAATCCTGTTGATGTTGGAAAAACGTTCAGTGGCGATTCGATAATATGCGAACAAAATTGGATTTACTTTTCTTCCTGCAACCTCGATTGTCGTGTTAAATGGTTCGTATTTTATTACCAATACTAAGTAAATTCATCGGCCTATTGAGGTCTTTTTTTAACAATATTCTTTAGAGCAACATGGAATCGAAGATTTTACAACTTCATTTATTTCCAATGCCAATTCAAATCTAGTTAGTCCATAAAAATGCTGATAAATAAAATTTGTGTTTGGTAGAGAGATTTGAATTCTATTGTTTATTGGCGACCAGTAATTAATTTGAGGAAATAGTTACTTAATAATTTATTGTCCGAATTGGGACCTTTTCACTGTTTTTTTTTAAAAGTACCGAAACAAAACGAATGCTTCCTTCTTTGGAACGTTGCTGAAGGATGGAGCACATCTTGGAATGCTGGTTCACTGGGAAGGTAAGGATGGTGAAATTGAGAATCGAGGAGGAAAATGAACCTGATTTCCCCCTGACGCCATGTTCATCGGGTCCGTCAGTTCATTAACTGAAGTTGGACCTCTGCATCTATTCGGCAGCTTTATTTCTTCATTAAAAAAGTCTGAATGGTAAAATTTCATGTCATTTCACTTGAATTCTGTCGCATTCACATATTCAATTTAAATACCTAAACACGCTCTACCTCATTCCTCTGTGATCATCCAATGCATCTCTTCTCCACCTCAGCCGTCATCCTTCCCAATTTCGATTGAGATCGCTGCATCTTCCTCTTAGCCTACACTCAATCAGGTTGCCGATAAAAGCACATCAACATCTACTGCTAAATGAATTGCTGCATTGCTCTATCGTTCTCGCACATTGTATTCATGGTAAACAATGAAATTTTAGTAATTTAGTAATGTAAATTGTAAGGGTTTTCAAAGCATACAAAGCAGCATCGAATAATTTAGCGGGTGACAACCATTTTAACCTCGTCCTCTCAAACAAAGTATTTGTGAATACCGATAGTGTGCGTACTTTTGTAGATCTATTTCACCTACAATGAACTTTAAATTTGAAATCAATAAGTTGAGAGTCTATTTGTGGATTTGTTTGGTTGATAAAAAGTTGATGAATTAAGCTCCAAAGGGTTGGTTAATTGACCGTATTTTCAGTTAAATGGGCTCAAGTTGTAAGATAATAATTTGTTCCAGTTCTGGTTAACAGGGTGCCCCGAGATCATACGAAAAAATAAACCGGTTTATCAATCAGTGGTCATAAAATTGGTGTGAGATTTGCTTCTCGTCGATCCTCCCGACTAATTGGGAAATCTGTTTGCTTCGTATTTCCATTCCCAATGTTGATGAAATATTTTTTTGGCCAAATGCACAAACTAAGGAGGTAAGTTGATAGCTACCAAATCGCCTGCTATTTGAAATAAATAAGTGATCTACGTCATTAGTGGATAAGGTTAGACCCGAAACTCAAATGTGAACAAAGACTCTAGTACTTTGTCGCTGATGTCAGTATCTTTTTGTTTCATTTCAACTTAATTTCCCTTTCGCGTTTGAAAACAATTAATTGCTCGACTATTCATTCTGAGTAAATTTGAGAGCCTGAATGCAAATGCAGCCAGAAGTATAATCCCAGAAGTGAAATTCGAGGTGTTAATTCAAATTTTTTATCTTTATGGCAGAGATTCCGATGACACACACAGGCTATTTTGTTGGCAGAGCAGTAGCTGAATTGTTGATAATCCATAGGCAAAGTCACATATGTTCAATTTTAAGTTCAAAAATTGGGAATCATCAAAAATTGGAATCCGCGCTTACAAGGGCACAAAATGAATTCGAAATCGAAATGCCCTTAGTAAAGTTTTTTATAAAAGTCTCTTTGTACTCCTGTTAAAATTTACTGCAAGAAAGTGTCTTTCAAAGCCTATTCGGGGAATAAAACAGTAGAATTGAGTCACTTACCCATAGCGCTATCTTTTTGGGTTCAATAATCGTATATAAATGATTATTGAATGCAAGAAACTATTCCATCCATCCAAATCCAATTTTTAGGTCTCCGATTTGTTTAAGATACTGCACAACTGGACAACCCCCCCCNCTATTTATTAGCTAATTAAAACTTTACATAGACATGCCAGTTGTCCACATGCTGCTAGTGTCAAGTACACAAAACACCGCCTTTCTGATTATCGTTTGTGCCTCAAATAACCACTTCAACTATCATAGGGGTGTGGGATAGACTTACCTCCACGTGGTGCACCCTGGGCAACCTATGCTCATGCGCCAAAATAGTCTATTAATCGGCAGTTGACTTCTGACTTCAAGCTACCATCACCCCACTGTATATCATATTTGACTACTTCCACAGTACTCACCTCACCTTTTTTCTACCTTTATGGCTGTCTCTTTTACATCTTTAAAACACTCTTTTGTTCACCCCCCCCCTCTCTCGACTTTTTTCGATTTGATGTTCCTCTCCCTCTGTGAAGCCTGAAGTCAACTAAAAGGCTAATGATAACTATCATAAAGCCTGCCATTTGATATAAATATACTATCATAAGATAATGATGGTGAGTGAATTTAAGACATCAATTGAGTATTGTAAAAATGTTTTGAAGTAAGTAAATATATAATAAATAATGGCGAAATAAGGTTTGTCGAAGAAGAAGAATGTGCCACTATTTCATAGAAATGGCTATTGCATTTGTTGATAAAAATGATACGTGCACATGTTGTTTCACACATCTGTGCGTTTATCGATTTCTCGTCAGCAAATAAAAAACGAGAAATCTTCCGATTTCCTAATCGAATCTGAATACACTCTCTTTATCGCAACTCTTATTCTACGCAACTTGTTAATCCTTCTAAGTTTCACTTCTTCCTCCACTTACTCTCCCATTATGTCATGAGTTTCTAATAGACCCATGCCTCAACTCAACTCACAGTCTACTGATTCGAAAATGGTTGGTGCAGTCTGTTAAACATTAAGAAAGATCATTCATCTCGTGATGGGGACATCAAACCCAAATGGTCATGATCCTAAATCGACTTCATTAATGGGATTAGTGATAATTTAAACTCTAAGCAGTAGTTTTAGCCAAAGATTACGCAAATAGGAAGAATTGACTGCCACCAGATCACTGACAGCCTGTCAAACCCGATTCCAAACCCGTCAGGAGTGGAATGATTGCTTTGAATTAAAACAAACTTTCCTACCATTGGGGCATCCTATTCGACCTCCTAGTGAGCCGTGGATTTTAGTATAGTGCGAGTAATAGCATATAAGTGCGTCGTTAGTACAGTGGTTGAACATCACAAGATCAGGTCGAATTGATGACCAAGCGTACCGGCCAACACAACACGTGGGAGAAAGTGCGTTTCCCCCCTCAAGAGCAGCCCCAGACTATCTAACTCCCACCCCACTAGCCCAATGGTGGTTAACAATTTCTTTCTTCGAAATGAAAATTCTTGAATTACCAGAACTTACGAACCTTCGATAAGAAGTCAATCCAACATAGTGACAAATATAACAATTAGTTACGGTGTTACCGATTTGGCACTTTTTCTTCGAATCTCCATATCCAAGTTTTGAATTTTAAAATCATTTCTAAATGACAGTAAGGACACACGGAGGCCAAACAGGATGACATCAGCGCCCAGAAACAAAAATATTTACTCGGATTGGCAGCGAATCATCAGAGTGGATCAAAGTGAATAAGCCTTGACAAGAGAATTTGTAAGCAAAAGTGCCTTCACATATAAACCTTTAAATTCCCAATTCCCCTCTCGGTTTTTCAATTAATCAAAAAACATCTCCTAATCATTTGCCAAATTCTACACCACTATTCTAATCGTCCCACCACCACCCCCCGCCCCTCCCCTCCCCNCCCCCCCCCCCAACTGTTATGGAAACTTTTTCACCGACTATCTAAAGGCCAGGAAAGAATATGCAAGATCTAAAAGAAATTAAAATCGCTTATTTCTACTGCTTTTTACCTCTAGGCAGGAGAATTTCACTAGGGCGAATTTAAAGGTTAAAATAGTCCATGGGTATGCTTCATTGTTTAATAGTTGGCAAGTACCCGCAAACTATGAAATTTCTAAAAAAAGGAAAGCGACTTCACTAAACTCTATTTCCACTCTTTAGTAAATAATAAAATTGCCATTGCTATAGCCCATAGTAAAGCAAACAGTGCTAAATGCTTTAATCATTGAAAACTGAATCCTATTTAAACTATCTTAGAAACGATATTCCAAATGGCAGGCGTTTTGATAGTTATCATTGGCCCTTTGGTTGACTTAAGGCTTCACAGAGGAGAAGGAGGAACATCAAAGTGAAAAAAAAGTTGAGAGGGGGGACAGAAGAGTNACTGTTATGGAAACTTTTTCACCGACTATCTAAAGGCCAGGAAAGAATATGCAAGATCTAAAAGAAATTAAAATCGCTTATTTCTACTGCTTTTTACCTCTAGGCAGGAGAATTTCACTAGGGCGAATTTAAAGGTTAAAATAGTCCATGGGTATGCTTCATTGTTTAATAGTTGGCAAGTACCCGCAAACTATGAAATTTCTAAAAAAAGGAAAGCGACTTCACTAAACTCTATTTCCACTCTTTAGTAAATAATAAAATTGCCATTGCTATAGCCCATAGTAAAGCAAACAGTGCTAAATGCTTTAATCATTGAAAACTGAATCCTATTTAAACTATCTTAGAAACGATATTCCAAATGGCAGGCGTTTTGATAGTTATCATTGGCCCTTTGGTTGACTTAAGGCTTCACAGAGGAGAAGGAGGAACATCAAAGTGAAAAAAAAGTTGAGAGGGGGGACAGAAGAGTGTTTCAAAGATGTAAAAGAGACAGACACGAAGGTAGAAAAAAGGTGAGGTGAGTACTGTGGAAGTGGTGGAATATGAAAAACAGGCGGGTCATGGTAGTTTGAAGTCAGGAGTCAATTGCCGGTGTATAGACTTTTTGCCGTATGAGTATACGTTGTGGAGGGTGCACCACGTGGAGGTAAGTCTATCGCACACCCCAAGCAACGATATATCCTTTTATTCCTTAGGACTAATAGTCACGTATCATTGCCTTAAAGTTCATTTTTCATGAAATCCCCTCAGAATTCATTGATGGGATTGCGTCCATGATATTCAGATTCTGTCAATTTATTTCTATCATTTTCTGCATCGAAGAGGAGGTATTCTAAGGAAAGAAGTGCTCGCCCGAGTATGCTCACAGTGACAACTAATAAGCTAATGAATATTTCAATGCCAATTACAACAACAAAAGACAATGTTGGTTCTGTGGTTGCGTAACACATCGCCTGGTAGCTATGTGGCGGAAAAAGGTGACGTTCTGATTATCGCAAAATTAATGAACGCCACAGTGACTTTAAATATCACATTTCTGACTCCATTTAATATTATTAAGGAATAGGGCTATTTAACCTCCACCTATTTTGGTGTAGTTGCATTAGTACACTAGCACTAGTGGTTGGCATTAGTGCTTACCCGAAGACGCTGATAAGTTAAGTTGAGTACTGTACAAGATGCAAGATTTTCTTTCCTCTTGGAATTAGGGGCTTAATCGACTTTAATAATAATTATGTGAAGCACTATCTCCACTAATTTCGAGAAATGTCATCGGAATGCTGACATTTTCGAACTCAAGTTACTTATGCGCTCATCTAGGAGTGCCTAAAGAGAAAATAGTCTGTGGAGTGCCTATCATGGCTGAACAAAGAAATCTAATACACACTCAGGCAAACCCGAAGGTGAAGTGTGCTACCTGTCGCGTAGGGAGCAAGTGTGCTTGAGAGAGCAGCGACACCTTCGCCAGCCACCAATTAATTGTCCCTCGATTGTTTAACAAATCCCTCACTGCATTTTAATGACTAACCTCTGTGACATGCATACACACGCACACACACAGCAATCGCCAACAAGTCATAGTTACACAAATTATGGATTATTCTTCTTAACCATTTCTAGAAATGAGTTCAAGTTCTCAGGCTAACTTAATATTGGCAATACTCGTAAGTTCCTCAATTTTTATTCAATGAGACTTTAACTCCTTTGTATTAACGTCTCCTGAGACCCGGCAAGAACGTATCCTTCTATTATTGTGCCTGTTGCAGCTACTTTATTTGGCAAATGACACACACTAAAGCACACAGGATGCCAGCCCTTCTCATTGGGGTGCTACCATGAGGCACCCACTAGTTATTTTATAGTAGTTTTAGTGGAAAACACGTGTATTCTGTTGTGTTTTTGACACCTTCACTAGTATTAACCTACTGTTCTCAGCTCTGACAACCGTATTGTGGCGTGTTATAGCCTGATAAGCCATTTAATTTAATCAACTGGTTACTTAGTTCCAAGCAACGCTTTCACGTACTCACTACGCAAAAATATATGTTATATCTTAAAATCTAAACCATGGAAACATCAAAACCTGAAATTATGTAAGCATTCATCAATTAAAATAAAAGGATTTTAATGTCCAGTCTCCCTCCTTTTCCATTTACTTGTAGGTGGCGTGTTATAAACGTAGCTTCATTGAGGTGATTATCTAGATAAAGTAAATAAATAAGAAGGAGCTAAGATCTACAAGGCATATGAAAAATGAAACTAGGGGACAAGAAATATGTAAATCACGAACGATTGAACCAGACGGTCATTTACCTCATAACCGCGCAACTTCATTATGAACAATAACGAACGGGAACTAAGTAGCCTGATCCAGTCAATAACCACCCTGAGCTCCCTGTTCTGAAGCTCCATAGGTCCACTTTGTGAGTGGAGGTGTGCTTCGATTTGGTCCGGGAAAGTTGTGAGCCTGTTTCTATCGCGTTTGGAGCCTATGACAACCTGTTGGACTCTACCCTTTAAATCGTGACTGAATGCCATCCCATACTTTGCATGGAGTTGGGTTATCGACAAAAAAGCTCAAAACTACAGTTTTCCTTTGGGAGATGAGCAGTTACCAAAGCTTGTTACAGCTCGCTCTTTCCAATATCGTCAACCAATCGGGACAAAATCTGATTTAGTCAGGTGATATACTGACCATCAACCTATATTTAATTCAAATGGCAGGCGTTATGATAGGTATCATGGGGTGTGCGATAGACTTACCTCCACGTGGTGCACCCTGGGCAACGTATACTCATACGGCAAAAAAGTCTATTAGCCGGCATTTGACTTCTGACTTCAAATTACCACGACCCCCCTGGTTGTCATATTCGACCCCTTCACAGTGCTCACCTTACCTTTTTCTCTACCTTTGTGTCTGTCTGCCTCTTTTACATCTGTGAATCACTCTTCTGTTCCCCACTCCTCGACTTTCTGCTACTTTGATGAAGTTTCCCTCTGTGAAACCCGAAGTCAGCGAAATGGCTAATGATATCTATCAAAACGCCTGCCATTTGAAATAAATAAATGATAGGTATCATTAGCCCTTTAGTTGACTTCAGGCTTCACAGAGAGGAAGGAACATCAAATTGAAAAAAAAGTCGAGAGTACTGTGAAATTATTCGAATATGAAATTCAGTGGGGTCTTGGTAGTTTGAAGTCAGAAGTCAACTGCCGGTTAATAGACTTTTTGCCGTATGAGTATACGTTGCCCAGGGTGCACCACATGGAGGTAAGTCTATCGCACACCCCCTGACCATCAACTTAAAGAGCATAAAACCGGCTTGTCTCTGTTGAACTAATAAGATTTTCAGGGGCGANCCCGCGAAGCGTTGGGTGTCCAGTAAGCTGAGGACACGTGCAACGAGTATTTTAGCAGAGTTCTCCTGTGGGAGTCTGCCTGGAAAAGATGTGGCCAGTGCGCCCAATGGATTTGAAAAGATGAGGTATTATGAATGTACTGCAGGCTTTTAGTCATTGTGGGCACATTTTGAGAAAACAATAATGTAGTATTAAATTCTTGAAATGCACAAAATTAAAATCATAAAATGTTGCAGACACGCATTTGCTACTGATTATAAATCAGTTGATCGTAACCATCAAATAAATCGCCCCAATCCCTGACTAATGATCGCTTAATGTGGCTGGAACTTGATTTCACTAAGAATATTCTCTGTTTCATCCACTATTTTGCCTATAAGATTAGGTAATTACTTGGTAACAAAGTTCGATTTTCGCAGAGCGACCTTGCGTGGACATCGCTATTGATGGATTTTGTGGCAAATTTAATTGAAGCACGTCTTAGAAGCTCCACTTTGGGCATCGAAAATATTGCAAACTTTCTTTAATTAAGGACATATTTTGCCTCCGGTTAGTCTTCTGTTTCACTAGATTCGAAGTGCCTGCCTCTGAGCCCTACTCAGTCAACTTGGCTCTTAACTATCCTCAAACATTGTTTCCTGCCTATCGATAAAAATTGGTGCATTTTTTCGAAAGCAAAATGATCTCAAAATTGCAATTTATCAAACGCTATTACAGTATTAATTAATAAAACCGAATTGCCCTTCGCAA
Organism: Rodentolepis nana; assembly: GCA_900617975.1. Classification (NCBI taxonomy): domain Eukaryota; kingdom Metazoa; phylum Platyhelminthes; class Cestoda; order Cyclophyllidea; family Hymenolepididae; genus Rodentolepis; species Rodentolepis nana. The sequence continues at coordinate 54,952 of UZAE01012169.1, forward strand.
TTTTAGGTTGATGTCATAGTGATACTTCCCCCTTCGTCATCAGTCATAGTACCCTTGAACAACAATCAACATCAGGTTACAATTCGCACTCAACTGATAAGGTCTCCTGCCAATAGGAACAGACAATTTGAGCGAGTTTGGTAAGCAAAGTAAAAAGGCGAGTTTAAATTCTAACTCAAAAAAAATGAAAATATCCCCATTTTGATCATTATTCAGAAGACAAAATTAACTACCTGCTCAAACGCTCTAAAACCATGAGACGTTGCACCGCAGGAGTTCACGCAAATTTCTGAAATTCGCTGCATTCTGTTGTGCTGTTATTAAAGTTCGAGGAGGGTGACGAATTTGTGGTCATTTTGAGGGGTCGGTTTGGTTGCGTTTGTCGGTAAGCGCGTGTTATTTGCAATCTGGGATGATTTCTGCACCGACAGAAACTAAAACAATCTTTATTTTTCTCAATGGGGTGTGCGATAGACTTACCTCCACGTGGTACACCCTGGGCAACGTATACTCATTCGGAAAAAAAGTCTATTGACTGGCAGTTGACTTCTCACTTCAAACTACCATCACCTCACTCTATGCCATATTCGACTATTTCCACAGTACTCACCTCACCTTTGTTCTACCTTTGTGT